>BRDA01002088.1:41693-60241 GCA_036984385.1 Crenuchus spilurus
AGAGAAAGAGAGCGAAGAGAGCAAGAGAGAGCGATACAGAGAGAGAGCGAGAGCGAGAGCCAGCGAGAGAAAGAGAGAAAGAGAGAGCGAGAGCGAGCGAGAGAAAGAGAGAAAGAGAGAGCGAGAGCGAGCGAGAGAAAGAGAGAGCGAGAGCGAGAGAAAGAGAGAGCGAGAGCGAGAGAAAGAGAGAGCGAGAGAGAGGGCGAGAGAGAGCGAGAGAGAGGGCGAGAGAGAGCGAGAGAGAGGGCGAGAGAGAGAGCGAGAGCGAGAGCGTGAGCGAGAGCGAGAGAGAGAGCTTCATTCAGTTTGTGATATCTTAATGCAAGACAACAATCACAAAATATCCTGCTGAATATAATACAACTGTCAAAGTACCATATTACCAGATCAGTAAAACTGAGGGTAGGATGCAGTACAGATCACAAAAGCATAAGATAAATCCACAACATTTAAAAACAGACATACGTGGCTCCAATCTCCCTCAAATTCAGAAAAGCAGGAGTGAAGTGATATTGGATAAATCTGGCTGCTTCCTGTTCCTTCACATCTTTGATTTCTGAGAGAAAGAAAGAGACAAAAGAGACAGATACAATAAGAGTAATATCAGAGAAGCTGAATATTTTAGATGTGGTGACAATTAATGTCAAAGGGTAAATATATATATATAATAAGCACAAGTGTATATATTATTGGAGCATCTCCAAAATATATTTTGTAGTATATTTGGAATATTGTGAAAAAGCTCATTAGTCTTCATAATTTAATTAAAAAAAAACTAAACAGTCATATATTTTATATACATTACACATAATGTGACATATTTGAATCCTTTTTGTTTTAATGTTGATGTTAATGTTTTAAACAGTAATTTATTCAAACTTGAAATTAAATATTCTAATAATTTGAGATCCTGAGGGTTCCCAGCTCCGAATGGACTAATCAGTAGATGCCTGAGCCAGTGGACATTGCAATGTGAGAGTGATAGGCAGAGAGAGCGCCATCTACCTGCCCAGAGAGAGCACGGCCAATTTTTGCTCTCTTGGGCCACGGCTGTTGATGGCAAACAGCATGACCAGGATTCAAACTGATCCTGTGGTCATAGTATCTTAATGTTGCACACCAATATCTGCCTAATAGTACTGCACTCATATACTGCCCTGAAACACTTTTCTTTTGTTAAATATTCAGCACCAAAGTCCAATAACATTTTGGATTCACTCAGAACAATTTTTTAGCAGAACATTAATGCTGCGAAATACAATACAATCATGGGCGTGGTAGTTGGGGGAAAAGTGGACCTGACTACCCAGGGCCCGAGAAGGGAGAGGGGCCCATAAAAATCCTGAATTAATTTTTTTTTAAAAATGTTTTTATTTCGAATGAATTGGGCCCTCAAATTAATTATATATTAATTCATTTCAAATATATTGGTAATATCAACTGAGGGAATGAACTTGAGTCACAGTCCTCTCAACATATTGGACATTCTGGGGCCCCCTCTTGGAGGCCCAAAATGGTTTAGTCCACCTAACAGCGACTAGCGAGTGTAACGTCAGTGAGCCTAGATTGAATGACCTGGGTGCTACACAACATGCCCAAAAAGCAGAAATCAGGATTTCAAAAGAAGAAAGAAAGGGAGGAAAAAGAAAGAAGGCAGAATGAGAGGAGACAGCTGTTGACTTCTTTCTTTCCCAAAGGTGAACCGAGTCCAATTAAAGTTAAAGTAGTCCACTCCAGACAGCTGCTGCTGAGTTTTGTAGGCTCACGTGAAGTCGTTAGTTTAGTTAGTTGCCAACCAGGCTGCTTGCGGCTGTAAGTATAAAGACAATTATGAGCTGCTAACTTATCAGCTTTAACCAGTTTCAGAAACAAACGAGAGAGAGAGAGAACAGAGAGAGAGAGAGAGAGAGCGAGCTAGCTAGCTAGCTAGCTGGCTAGCTTCTGACTGGTAGAATTGCTGCCTAAATGCGAGTTGTTTACCTTAAGTTTAAAGTAAGTTAGTCTTTTGGTTCACTGTGTGTGCTAAAGCCTATTGTCTACTAACACAGCAAAGCTAAAAGTGAAACTGTGCTTAGACTTAATAAATGATCCACCCAGCAATATTTCTGCCGCATAAATCAACATGTAAATAGCTACATCAACATAATCTGATCTGTTTGTAGCTTAAAACCTTATTTATGCTTTTTTATTTAAATAAATACCCCCCTTTTTTTTGCTCATGTGCCTCGTTTACTGGCATTTATAGGGGTCCACTGACATTGAGAGTGTACAGGGCCCCGAATTTGCTGCTACGCCCCTGAATACAATACAATAGTTGTGCACACAGTGTACATTTCAGCCTGGACTTCTACTTTTAGAATTAGGCACCCCATTAGAACAGGTTTAGGCCCCTTCATTACATATCTTACTTTTAAAGCATAGCCTTTTCTCTGCATCTTTGGTCTCCTATTCACAGAAAAACTGAATTTTTAGTCACTGAAAGTGTTTTTGCTCTTCTGGGTAGAGATTTTTGGAAACTTTGTGTGTGGACAAAACAGCTTTTTGAAAGCATTAACATCACATGATTAACTTGCGTGTTACTGTTTTCATTTACAGATGATAAACATGATTTGACTGTTAATATTTGCTTGGCTTTAAATGTGTTTCCTACTGAATTGAAATTTAGCTTTTTATCATACTGTAGTGCAGGGGCGTCTGAGTCTACTGCTCTGTACCTTAACTCAACTTAAAAACACTAGAAAAACTCTTTCTAGGATTGTACTGATGTTTCAGAGATAACAACATAAACCCACACAATGCTACCAATCCCAGTGCCTGGTGATTGATATTTTGTAAAATTTGTATGCAAATTTCTTTTGGATCTTTGCAGCGAGTGAGGAACAAACACACAGACTCACTTGTTGGACATTGTCTCTTTAGATCCAGAATGACGGATCCTCCCTCTAAGTCTCTGATTTTGAAGCGAGAGAAGCTGATGTTGTAGATGTTGTCTTCAGGAGAGCACAGGTAATCTGCAGACATTTAAAACCCATCAATTAGACCCTGTGGCTGTAATCCTTATCTCTATTGCATGTCAGACAGCGCCCCCTGCTGAGTTTTATGTACGTCACTCACAGAGGGAGGGCAAGAAGAAATAATCTGTACCTTCCTGTCCATTACAAATCATTACAAGTACGTTCACAAACGCATGAAACTGTAAGCAATAATTCATACTAAGTCATTGTTAGAATATATTTTTTGTTTTTATTTCTTTAAAAAAAATGCCTTATGTGATAAATAATTTTGAACGGTTTTTTAGCCATAAGTGCTGGCAAAGTATTAAATTCTACTAAGTGGTCTTTGATGTAAAGGCTCTAAAGCAATGTTCTTAGTCATGTTCAATAGGGCATATTGTGTACAACAACAGTGTATTGTATAGCCTTGAGTTTTTAGACCTACGTCATATGATTAATTATCAGTCCCCTTTTGAACTGCTTCTAATGTACTAGAAAAGGGCAAACAACACTGCAGGGAAGTCTCTGAATGTTATCATCTGGGGAACACAAGCACATAAAAAAGGCCATCACAGGCCTCGCTGTGGTAACAGTCTACGTACCCTCTGTGTATCCAGCCAGTTGGAGAACATACTGAGGGGTCACCGGGTCACCGGGCTTCCACTCCACCACTGCATCTTCCTCCTGACCCCTCTCTGCATTTCCATCCAAAAGAAACCCATTCCACTCCTCCATATCTCTGACCTCCAATCTGTCCCCTTCTCCTTCATTTTCCTCCTGCTCTTCCTCAGTCTCTCCACCCATGTCCTCCTCTCCCCTGCCATCCTCGCTGTCTGCTTCTCTCTCAGAAGACATCTCACACTCCTTCTCTTCTCGCTCTCTGGGACCGTCACTATCCATCTCTCATGCCTCTTGCGTTAGACGTCTGTTGGTCACTTTGCTCTGCTATTTTTTTCTTGTCTGTGTACTCTTAAGGGCCCATGTCCAGCCTGCTTTTCTCTCTGATTACCCTCATCTCCTCTCAGACACACACACACACACACACATGCAGAGTCTCAATGACTAAAACAGATTAAGGCTATCTCACTCCACTAATCCAAGCCAATCCCCAATTAAACAAAGACACAGAAGCTATGGCAGCACACAAGGGACAAAAGGAGCATGACACAGAGAACACAGACAAAAAAGGTACTGTTTTTTTAGTTCTCCAAGCTATAAACAATGTGACCGTACTGTTAAAGGTTCAACATGGCCCTTATTAAGGTCCAATTATGTACTTTAAAGGTTCATTAAAGGAGCAGATTTGCTATTATTGAATATTTTCACTGAAGTTCAGGAGAGGATTGTGCCCAAAGACCCTGCTACATCCAGTTCTATGCCCCTTATATTCCCATCTCTACCTTCCACATCCTATGAAGAAATTTTCATCTCTTCTCCTCCATACTTCAGTCCATCTCCCAGTTCAGGTCATTTTATCATGGGCGGTCCAGCTCCATTGATCAAATCAGAATCAAATATATAAATAATACATTCATTACCACAGTCTGATACAAGAATTATCTGTAACTAAAGGTACTGAAGACTTCAGGGTTCCACACTAGTGACTAGTGGTAATGGAAATGACCCAGTGACAGTCAGTAACCTTTTTCTGAGAATGTATCAAGCAGAGCAGGATGACGGGAAGACAAGCCTTATGGACAAAAAGGGGGTAAAGACATGTTGAGACAGAAATATTAAAAAATTCAGAATCAAAAACACTGTTATGTGCTGATGTGATATGTACACATGTGTGTCAGGAAGGTCTATTGAACAAATTGGTGCCTATGTAACATGTATAGTAATTGGACAAACACTATAACAAGTGTTAGTGTCCAAAAAACAGTGTTTGACCTGATTAAAGAATTCTGTGACATGTTACACTGAGCACAGTACATTAGTAATGTTCACCACTGCACTGAAATTGGAAACTGTGTAGTTAGCAAAGAAAAAGTTCCCTTTTGAGGTGTCTATGACCCAACACACACTGATGAGAGTTAAATGCATCAACAGGATGTGAGCATATCTCTTTTTTTTACTTTGCACTGTGGTGGAGGATGGAGAGAAGGGGTTGAACTGCCTTACCACATCCTTGCTTTACCCTTTAATTTGTATCTCGTCTCACCATCACCATGGCAGCCATGTTGTCATTTCCGTCTGCAAACTGGTGGTGTGAGACATCCCAGAAAGCATCAGTGTGTCAGAGAACGCCTGCGCAAAGGAGGAAATTATGGAGAAAGAGGAAGAGATGCTGAGATGAGAAGCGTAAGCGAAAGAAGGTACTGTGTGTTTATTTATTTATTTATTTATTGATTAGTTCAAACTAAGACTCAGGTTCATCTTAATTTTCAGATGTTCACAGTTCAGTGTTCTTGTTGTTCTTGTATGTCATTTTAAAGTGGATGGGAATAGTGATAAACAGCACGTAGTGTAGACTTGAATAAGTGTAGGGATGTTTCACAATGATGGCTGCCAATCTAGTTTTTATCCTTGATAAGTTCTTCTTACATTTCTCCAGCACTGATAATGAAGATGAGTACAGTGTCTCTACTGGTGTGGCTTTCTCAGTTTTTAACAGCCTGCGCCCTCCATGATAACCTGGGGATGACATATGGCCCCAATGAGGTCACAGTAAATCGACAAACCGCTACAGAGGCAGCCACAACAAATCAGAAGTTGAGGATAACAACCACAACAACAACAACAACAGCAGTAAAGACAATGATGCCTCAGGAAACTACAGAGATGGTGTCACCACAGACAGAAGAGTTTCTAACAAAGTGGGGTCAACGTCTAATATCCACTAAACAACCATCAACAACAAACCTTCATGTCAGTAAGATGGACACACAGAAAAGTTCAGCAAATTCAGTGGAAAAAACAAGTAACACAATCAGCAACTTTCAACACAAAGTCATAAGTCTTGGACAAACGGTCTCATCCAAGCCTGACCGTCTGACATCAGACATCAGTAAAAACTCCGAAAGAGGAACAACATCTGGTGCCTTTACCACGCGATTCCAAACTGAAGGCTCCACGAGGCAAAACAAGGATCCTAAAAGCCAAACAAATGGAAGTGGAACATCCATCCAGGCAGACCACACTACCCAAGCAACCTCTTGGACGGGATGGACTGAGGAAAGAACTGAGGGAACAGAAATTGAAGTAAATAGCACCACATTGCCAACAATAATCTCAAGGAATGAATCAGAAGTGAAGAGTGACAGAGGAAGCTACGGTTCCTCAAGGGCTCAACAAGGGACTTACACAACACAATCTGAGCAGAACACACATGCTGGAAACCAAACACATCTGCATAAGACCACAATTGGGTACATAGATGCTGGCACTTCTTCAGCACATGGCCTGGGCTATGTCACCACACCAAAAATTGTCAATTTGACACAGGTCACATCTTCCAAGAACACATCTATACTGAATACAGAGTGGCCCCCAGTGTCCAGAACACATGCCATCACAGCTACAGAGGTTGGTACTGATCAAGAGATCATGGCAAATGCCTCTGTAACTGAAAGGAATGTGTACACTGTACTACATACTGAAGACAGTGTGTCCACACACAACACTGAGACACTTCCAGAGAGCAACAACGGAAGTTACATTTTGACAACAGGACAAAATCGGACAATAGAAAATTACAACACAACACAAACCAACCTGGACATAGATGGAAGAAACCAAACATTTCCTAGTAACAGCACCGATGAGTCTAATACACCTGTGCCCTCATCAGAGCAAGACCTGACCAGCCAACTCACGACTGCGTATGTCATCACAACACAAGTTATGTCTTCTGATGGCAAAAACATATCCATGCAGAACACAGAAGGACATGTAGTGTCCAGCACGCATGCAAATGCAGTTTCAACAGCATCCGCAAAAATTGGCACAGATCAGAAGACTAGAAAAAGGACAGAACATTTCTCCACAACTCAAAGACCTGTACACAACATCACATACACCACTTTAAGAGACCGCACGTCTAGAACTGAGGCCACACATACACAAAGTGATTCAATCTGGAGCACTTTTCCAGTTAACACGTCGGAAAGCACAGAGGGCATAAAGAACATCTCCAGAGAGACTGAACAGACAGCATGGCCAGACTGTTTCAATACAGACTCGTCATCATCTCAGACTCATCGATCATCTCAGCTGTTCTGCTTTATCACACTGTGGAGTCTGGCAATGACTGCTTCTGTCTTCCTGGGTCTCACTATATTCCTATGGGCACGGCTGTCTGTGGTAAGAAAGAGGGCAAAACAGAGAGCGCGTAGGTACAGAGTAAATAAGGGGTCAACGAGGAAGGAGCGGGAGAGCCTGTGGGCATCAGATGGAGCGACGGCAGAAGAAAGAGTGGAATTCTGGTATGCCAATGGATCCACACTAGAGGCAGACAAGAAGGGGAAAACAGGAGAGAGAGCAGAGAGCGCAAAGAAGAATGGCAGGAAAAATAAAGAAGGGAAAGAAGAGGACATGTGGATCCAGCCCAAGGTGACAATGCAGGACATCACTGAGTTCTGGTATGCCAATGGCCGAGGAAGGAACAAGGACAGAATGGAGAGACAGAATGAAATGAGTGGACAATAAGACAAGAGTTGATCTTTATGAACTGTCTATAGTCCTGGACATCAGCTGCAGATCTTGATTCTGGGTCAGGAGGTGGCCAATCAGTTGGATTAATGGTTGAACTGACAAGGCAATCAGAACCAGAAGATGGAAGGTGTGGAGACCATTGGTTTATAGGGACTGTGTGTGTGTGTGTGTGTGTGTGTGTGAGTGAGAGAGAGAGAGAGAGTGAGATCACAATTTACGTATTACTCCAATTTTACATTTTCATTTACATTATCTGCTGCATCTGAAGCACCATTATCATTTCTAGCCAACACTGTCCCTGTTGTACTACTGTACTGTACTGCTGTTAAAACAAATGCAGCACACATATGAAGTTGACAAACACTGGAATATTTATTTAACAGTATGTATTTGGGTGACACAGTGGCTTCGTGGTTAGCACGTTCACCTCTCAGTACTGAGGTCTTGGGTTCGAGTCCGTATCTGAGCGGAGTTTCCATGTTCTCCCCGTGTCTGCGTGGGTTTCCTCCGGGGTCTCCGGTTTCCTCCCACAGTCCAAAAACATGGAGATCAGGTGGATTGGATACTCTAAAAATTACCCTGGTGTGTGTGAATGAATGTATGTATGTATGTATGTATGTTGCCCAGATATGGTTGGCACTCTGTCCTGGGTGATCCCCCTAGTGCTCGATGCAGTCCTCCAGGTGGACGGTCGCTTCCGGTTGAGAGTACGCTGTGCGCGATTGGCTGCCGCTTCTCACCGGTGTGTGTAAATGGAGTGTGTATGAAGTGTGTTGATTGTAAAGCGTCCTTGGGTGTCTAGAAAGGCGCTATATAAGTATAATGTGTATGTATGTATGTATGTACTGAGGTCTTGGGGTCAATTCCACATCTGAGTGGAGTTTCCATGTTCTCCCCGTGTCAGTGTGGGTTTCCTCCCACAGTCCAAAAACATGGAGATCAGGTGAATTGGCTACTCTAAAATGACTGTGGTGTGTGTGAATGAATGTGTATGTTTGTGTGTATGAATACGTGTGTGGATATTTTTGGCACTCTCTCACTCTGATCCTCCTAATGCTGGATGCTGGATGTTAATTGTAAAGAGTCCTTATGTTTGAGAAAGGCGCTACATAAGTGTAACGTTCATTCATTCATTCATTCAACAGTATTCAGTGAGCAATATTCACACATATCACCACGTCCAGTTAATGTCAACAGATTTTGTGTTATTGCCTAACACGGCTGATTTGTTATCTTATTTAACAGATGGTGTCTTCAAAAACTGAATATTGTGAAAACGTTCACTGTTGTTCATGATTTAATTAAACAGATAAACTGTCGTATATCATGTTCTTTACACATAAAGGTACATTTCAAGTGCTTTTTAAAATTAAATGATGAACACAAATGAACTTTTTCACAATTCAAATTCAAATAATGCCACATGTTTGGAGATGCACTAGTATTTCACTGCTGAACTATTTTAGACCACGCATGGTTGAATAAGAAGAGGGAAGAAAAAAGGCTTGAAATGGGTGGCTTTACATGTACATGTGAACATTTTCTAATTTCTGGAGATCTACTACTATTATGCTCTTATAATCTTATACAAAATGTGTTTTAAACAGTGTGTATATGTATAAATCAGCACATCAACTTAATATGAGTGTTATTGTTTAATAAAGTACTACAAAACTCAAAGTGTACTCTCATAATTAATATTCATAAAAAGCACATACATGATTGGGTCCCATCAGGACATAAGTGAGGAAGGTGGAAGACAAAAAGGGTTGTGTACTTGTGGATAAAAGAAACAGTGTGCAAAAAGAGGAAATTTTACTGATGAATTAAGAGGAAGACAAGAGGTCCTCTACCCTGACACCCAGACAGAAGGCTGACTAGTAGGTAGGCTGTAAAATAAAATGGATCACTGATAGAGCAGAAGTACATTATATACACATATAAATAATCACATTATAGTACAAGGAAACCTCTACAGAGCATGATATTAATAAATAACTTTAAAAAAGGATAAGAAGCACCTTTATCTTTATACATTAACCACTTTTAGTTTCATTAACTTATTTATTTATTTGCATTATTTGGAGAAGTATTTGGATACCATTGCACATTGTTTTGTTCAGGTCTTCCTCTTCACTTTTGTCTAACTTCCTCTTAAAGTTTCATCTGAATTTGTTCTTAATGGCCTGTTAGATTACGTTATCTGGAATCAAGACATTAGCAGTTCCTTTAAATCCCACAAATGCTTGATTGACACTGGTAGACTCAAACGTCACCAAGTTAGTGTCAAATTTATCTGACTCTAATGATTTGGTCCTTGTCACATTCTCTCTTGGGTTACATCTACTCATTACTCCTACATCCAAAATGTTGACTACAATAACATTTCACTTGCTGTGAAATAATTCATGTTATTCATATGTGAATGTCTTAATGTTTTGGTGCATGTGTATAATTAAATAAGTACATTGAATCGATAAATGTTTTAATGTGTTAACATGAGAATTTTTTATCACCATTTTTAAAATGATTTAAATGACACAATTCCTTTGGAAGTGTGCACTATGACAGTATGAGCTCATTCAGAGCTCATTTCTAATCAGTAAGAGCTCATTATTGTTCTATTTAAACAGAAGAACCGTGAAACACAAGTGATGTGGGACTTTGCTTCTTATTCACATGTGCTTTTTTTATTGTTCAGAATGACAGTTTCAGGCAGCTTTGTTAGATCACATTCACTGCATACAGCATGAATTCAACAACAGCAGGTATCACACTCTTAAAGGAGCAGCGTAGATTAAATGGCAGAAATGGCATCCACTGCAACTCAGTCTAAAGCTAATGTAAACACACACTGATGTGACACTCCTGTGATTAAGGTAAAGAAGGAAAGAGAAATTGAGTGTATTGTGACCATTTGTGAGACCATCTACTGCTCTGTACTTCATAAAGTCTTCATTTAATATCAGATGTTATAAACATTTAGTCATGATTAACATCTCAGAATGTGATTAATCACACTTTAATATTTGAATAATTTGACAGCATTAGGATACACAGTTTATTTTATACAAATATATAAAAGCTGCCCCTCCCTGGAGCTGTGAAATGCTGTGATAGATGAAGGAAAGGAACATGATGATCTTATCACAAAGATCAATGATATGTGAAAAAGTGATGTTCACCACACTGAGGTACGATAACCTTCATATTTTAATGTCTTTAGGAAACTGTGAATTTAATGTACAAGCATCCACAAAACATATTAAGGCTCCACCAAAGATGGAGAAATAATATAATGATGTAAGACATCATGGTCTTTTCGTTCCTGTCTTTTACAACTCTCTCAGCTCTCTCATTTTCTCAACATGTTCCTGCACTAAACTACTCCACCCTGAACTCCCCCCACCCTTAAATTCACACATCCACCGGATAGGTGTTTTTCATTTTAGAAACCACACACACACACAGAATTGTATGTTTCAACACACCCCAAACACATCTTCCCTTCAAGCTTCTGCTTTTTTCAACTTCAGCTTCAAAACTACACAAAACACAGTGCAGTCACTACAACTTGTGTCAGCACTATCACCCTCCTGCAGCCACAGAAACACGCACAGGGTGTGATACTACAAAATGAGATAGCAGGAGGAGGGGTGCAATGAGAGAGAGTGAATATAGGAGTGAGAAAGCAAGGAAGAGAGAGGTTAAGAGGATAGAGGTACTAACTGCGTGCACGAGACACTAGCATGACACGTGCAAATTGGATTTTGTGTCTGATGGCGACGGTGAGCCAACACACACACACTCCTGAAGGTAAGTGCCAGTCTTGAAGGTATTTATTCATCTGTTGGTAAGTGAAATTGTAGGAAAGCTGATAAAGTGAGAACTTGAATTTTTTTTTCAGTTCAAGAGACCAAACTAGGAAGTATTTAATTTTAACTGAAGTGCTCAGTAAAATCAAGTGCAGTTGGGCAAGTTTGGGTCCAATTACCATCCTCATCCAAAAAAAAAATTTAACATCAGCACCATTATACATAAAGTCCAGTTGGTGGAGAGGTAATACCCAGTCCATGTCCTCTCTACTTTCGGTGACAAATCTAAGCTTTTCCGCCATATCAGAGCAAGCTAAGCTTCTGTTCAGGGACACAATGTACAGATAAACTTACGTAAAGCCCTACAAGTCATACATGTGTTAGAACTTCACAAGAACATACTAAGAATGACTACAATATGTTTTGCTGATTGTTCAAGTTGATCTTGTTCTTTGTTGAACTTCTACAAAGAACAAACTTCTGCACAGTTTACTGAATTTTAAGTATCACAATAACATTAAGTTAAATGACGCAAATCAAACAAAAATAAAAAATGATGTACAAAAATGTGTTACTTTATAACTGTAGGTTAAAATCATACTCATACCTCAAAACTACCCTATACTGTATATACATATATGAACACTACCCAAGTTTGGACTCAGTAATATAAAGTTATTGTTGTAGCAGTTACATGTATAAAATGTTTCTAATTTCATTAATAATGTTCAGAAAGTTCAGAAAGAAATGAATGAATTTATTGGGAGTTTTTTTCCAATAAGTCATATAGTTATACCTGATTCCAAAACAACTGAAAACTGTACAGAATCAAGAATGAACTAAAATTAATATTCAGAAAGTTTTATATTCAAATAGTGAAGACCAAACGTTGTAACCAAATAGCTGCTCACACTAAGCAAGAAGTTATTATAAGCTCATAATAACTGTTTTTTATTTAACATGTACTATTTTTTGCCAGTGCTGTAACTTCCTCATTGCTCCCAAAATGTTTTGATGTGCCAAATTTTGAATCTACACTGTGTATGTTAATGAATGATGATTATTAATTTAACAAGTGGACCCAAATTTTAAAATAACTAAATTTTCAATTTAAAATTTAGTTTCAATTTAAAATAACTTAACTGAACTGAATCCAGGTGAATTCGTTTAAAATAGACTGAACTGAACTTAACCAAAATGTACTGAACTGAACCAAACTGAAGTAAATTGTTCAGTTGTGCAGATTCAGCTTTTTTGCCCCTGGTCCCAACCCAGGTACTTTCATATTTAATATTGGGCAATATCCTGTAAAATTCAATACTTTTATGTTCCTACATAACACAGATGTATAGTATAAACAAATAATTTATCCAAATGCTCTTTTTAATTAAACAGTTTTTACACACACTTTTACACACAGTTTGGAAAATGAAAAAATAATTAAAAAATTGTAAAATTGCTTACATTTACATACTGCATATATTATGAGTTTATGAATGTTGCCATTCCTTCTCACAACACTTAGAATACATTTAGGCTCTAAGGATACCAAGTCACATTTTTCAAGTGTTATTTTGTCCCATTCAGTATGGCATTTTTGCCACATTTTTCATTAAAAAATTCTCCAAACATCCTCGATTAGGGAAAGGTCAAGACTATAGGCAGGCCAATCTAGTACTCGTACTCGGTTTAGTCATGCCTGTCTACTGTGTGCAGCATGTGGTTTTGCCTTGTCTTGCTGAAAAATGCATAAATGTCACTGAAAAAGATGTCATTTTGAAAGCAGCATATGTTACTATTAAATCTCAGTGTACTTTTTCCAAGAGTAAATTACCTTTGCCAAGGAAACTGACACAACCCCATACCATTACAGACCCTGGCTTTTTGCACAGTCTGCATGGTCTTTTTTGTCTGTGGCCTAGAGCACACAGTGCCCATTTCTTCCAAAAATATTTAGAATAGTGATTCATTTGACCACAATACACTTTGTTATGTTCCATCCAGGTTGTCAAGTTGTTTCTAGACATTTTTAACCCAAGGCTTCTTTTGTTGCACAGTAACATTTTAAGTGGTATTTGTTAATGTAACTACATACTGTAGTGCTTGACAAAGGTTTACTGAAATATTAGTTATATCAGCTGTATCAGCTAGTGATGAATGATGGTTTTTGATGCAGATCTGCCTGAGGGATAGAAGATCATAGGCATTCAGTTTGGGCTTGAAGTCTTACCCTTTACACACTGAAATTTCTCCAGATTCTTTTAATCGTTTAATGATATTATGCACTGTAGAGGGTGAATTATGCAAATCACTTCCAAACTTTCTTTAAGGAACATTGTTTTTTAACATTTTAATAATAATAATAATTATAATAGGTAAGAGGTATAATAGGTATAATAATAATTTGTTGACAAATCAGACATCCACTGCCGATCTTTGGCACCAAATCATGATTACAATCACCTGTTAACATCACCTGTTAGAAATCAGATGATTTATTTATGTGTTTATTTATGTTTTACCTCATTACTAGCCCTAAATTGCTTCGGTCCCAACTTTTTTAGGAATGTGTTGTGCCCCTGAAATGCAAGTGAAATGAAGCTGACCAGACTAAACATAAAATCTATCCTGCACAGAATAAAACTAAACAATTCAACTGTTCTGTAGTCCAGTTAACAGTCTTTAGTAACTAACAGTATGTCTCTCTGCTTTTCTTTTGTTTACTTCTCAATTACCTCAGCACAGCTGCACTGAAAGATAGAGACAGAGAGAGTGAGGGAGAAAGAGGAAGAGAAAGGTTGTGTCTTTCCGGCCTAGATTAATGCAAGATTAACCCTGCAGACGTGAAGAGAGCTGGAGCCTGAACAAGGAACTGAATACAGGGACTCTGAGAAGAAGAGAAGCGATAACTGTTCAACACATTTGAAAAAAGCAACATCACTTATGTAACATCACATTTAGACAACGTCTGGATTCCTAATCCTTCTAATAGTCTACAAATCACTCTGTACCTCCCTATTAACTAAAAACCGAGATTGTGACAGTGGCGGAGGGAACTGCAGCAAGGTGTTAGAGTGAATCTGTGTCTCTGAAACAAGATGTGCGGCCTACGTCTTCTTTTAAGTGCCTTGTTTTTCTTGCTGGCCTTTGAACCTCACATCATGCTCCTATATGCTCAGGAAGGAATTGACCATACTGAGACTTCAACTGAGGCTTCAAATCTGATTCCTTCAACAGAGCCTTATAGTCACAGTGACAGCAAATACACCACAAGAAACACTGACACTGTGACTGTGACAGAACCTGTGAGGATAACAAGTTTTGCACCATCGACACAAGCTGTCATGACTACACCTTTGCAAGAATCCCAACAGTCACAAACAGAAACACAGCCTGCAACAACACAAAGCAAAGAACCCCCCTCCACTGCTATGCCTTATGTTATTACAACAACAACGCAGGAAACAACCACACTGGTGAGCACAGTGCACCTCCAAGTGACCACACAGCCACATACTGAGATTAGAACTCTAGAGGACACCACTGTAATGATCATTACCTCGCCAGCTCCACAAGCAATACACACACCATCTGAAGCTCTTCCAACAACTGTTGCAACAACAACTGTTGCAACAACTGTTGCAACAACAACTGTTCCATCAACAACTGTTCCATCAACAACTGTTCCAACAACTGTTGCAACAACAACTGTTCCAACAACTGTATCAGAGGCTGTTTTTAAGTTAACAACCAGTACTAAGCAACCTGCAGAAACCACACCCAGTACAATGGAGACAACAAACCCGACTGAAGTTCTCAACATTGATGATCACACAGATAGCACTATTCCAGACAAAGAAAACACGGAAGACTTCATCACATCCACATTTCCCATTAGTGACACCACACCATCTGTTGGCAACACTTCTCTAATTGCCATTGAAATCCGTGAAACGAACAGTGAAAACAATGAAAATGGTGCAAGTTCAAAATGGTTCATCATTGTCATCTTCGCTGTGGCCATTGTCTTTATCACAACAGTCTTCTGTATCATCATTTTTGTCAAGCGCAGGAAGAGACATGGCACACAGCACTTCAACCATGGATACATGAACGGGCGAAGCCAGAGGTCCAAGAAGAAGAAAGGAGAGGATGACGCTTGGGCAGGGCCTGTGAATCTAGATGGAGAAAAGGCAGATGGCGGTGAAAACCCGGAAGACGGGGGACAGACAGATGATAAAAAGGCAGATGGGACCGATGTGGTGCTCAGCACATTTGCAGCTTTGGAGGAAAATGGTGGAATCGGACGACCGGGATCAATGGAGGTTCAGAAATGGGAGGAAAAAGAGCCACTGCTATACATTGATGAAGATGCGAAGGAAGAAGGAAAACAAAAGCAAACAGAAGAAGTGGAGAAAACAATGGAGGTGGAGCAAAAAGAGGAAGAAAATGTCCAAAGGGAGACAGAAATAAAGGAGAAGGAGCTGAATGGAGGAGAAGCGTTTTGTCTCACCACTGCTGTGTGAAATTGTCTGATTCTATTCTTTCTTTTAATTTGATGACTTTTAATGCTCTAATTCACAATCATGATGTTTACTGCCATCTACTGTACCTGGATGCATATCAAAACTTGTATTATATTTTTTATGTACTAGGCAGATGCTGTTCACAAAAAAAGAAAAAAAAACTATTATGTACTATAATTATATATGATGACATGCAAAAGTTTGGGGACCCCTGTTAAAATGTCAGGTTTTGTGATGCAATAAATCAGACCAAGATTAATAATTTCAGAACTTTTTCTACCTTTAATGTCACCTATAATCTGTACAGTTTTTGGCAAAACATAGCCAGGCCTGGATGTTTTTCTTTGTAAGAAAATGCTTCTGTCTTGCCACTTTAACCCACAGCCATGAAACATGTACTACACAACCAGTAGTTGACAGAAATCCCTGCAACTTCTTTAATGTTGATTTAGGCCTTTTGGCAGCCTCCTGGACCCTTTTGTGCATTCTCTTCACTAATGTTTTTCAATAATGAGATCCCTTTGATGCTTTATAAGCTTTGTGGACCATGACTTTTGCTGTAAGTTGCAACTGATTAAATATCAGGAAAATCCTACTAGAACAGCTGAACTTCATTTGAGGTTAATCAGAATGACTTTAAATGATGGCAATTGTGCATTAACTGCTATATAACATGTGTTTGAAAGTGATTTGAAATTCTGAACACAGCCACACACACAATTACAAGATGGTGTCCATATTTATGCAATCACATTATTTTAGCTTTTTTATTTTTATTTATCCCTTCTACCATTTCAGACTGATTTTCAATGGAATTGTACAGATAGGGTCACATTAAAGATGGAAAAAAATATTATTAAATGAAAAAAGTTTATTATGGAAAAACAAATAATTCATCTTGGCATTATCATTTTTAAATCACAAACAAATCTGGCATTTAAACAGGGGTGCTCAAATTTTTGCATGTCACTGAACATATTTGTATATTAAGATGAAGAGAGCACTGCAAATAATTGCTTTCTGTTGTTACTATTTATAGGTGTTGTGTTTGCATAAAATTATCAATTTTGTTTTATTCTGTAAACTATTAACACAATTGTTCCCAAATTCCAAATAAAAAAAAATCTCATTTAGAGCATTCATTTACAGAAAATGTGATCAAAATAACAAAAAATATGTTGTGTTTTAAGACTTTGAATAATGTAAAGAAAACACGCTCATGTTAATTTTTAAACAAAACAATACTTATTTTTTAACTTTAAAAGAGTTCAGAAATCAGTGTTGAATCAGGGTGGAATAAGCCTGATATGTTGATTATTAACCCCAGTCTTTCACATTACTGTTGGGTAACTTTATGCCACCCTTGGTACAAAAAAATTCAAGCAGCTCAGCTTTATTTGACAGGCATCCAACTTCTTCTTGATCACATTCCAGAGATTTTCAGCAAAGTTCGTATTTTGAGGTTTAGCTGGACATTTGGACACTCTTGGTCAAATGACATAATATTATTTCTGTTAGTGAAGATAGGTAACAAATTAAAATATTTTCTACACACGTTTTATTTACAGTTTCTATTCATTTCTGAATTTAAAATATGCACTGCACAATATTTAATGTACCATAACAACTGCACAAGCCATGTTTTAATTTTTCCTCAAAAATGTTACATTCAGTAAATAAAGAGTAAGTGTGCGTTAAAATTTGCAGACATTTGTAAACATATTAATGTATTTTCACTTAGAATGTATATATATATATATATATATATATATATATATATATAGAGAGAGAGAGAGAGAGAGAGAGAGAGAGAGAGAAATTAAATAATCAGCCAATTAACTGATTTTCTAACTCATCTTGACGGCTACCATGCAACATATGTTAAATACATGTAAATGACATGAAACTGTTGTGCAAACATTTCTCAATGTATCTGGTAATGATGCTTAATCAAAATACTATAATCTATTTAATTTGCTTTTTATAATTAATAGTATAATTTAATTTGAAATTAATTTATGTTTAAAGTACAATAAAATGGTATAAGATTGTTTACTTTAAGATATTTAATTTACTTTTTACATTTATGTCCATCAAAATGTCACGCCTCTGCCCAGCAGAGACATGTTTTTTTTAAGCTCTCATTTCATACTTGTACCATACTTTGTACCATATCTCAACCATATCTCTAAATGTTATGCCTCTTCACTGGCATCATCAGATGAGCACCTCCCTTTGCCAGTGTTTCACTGAATTAAGCCCACAACACCTCCAGAAAGCTTTGCAGTGAACATTCCGGACAGGCCCAAGCTTAATTTAAGTTTCCCCTTACTGCTTCTCCTTGGCTGCTCTGAGTTACTGGGTTACTCTTACATAACATTAGAGCAGTTTTTTCGAAAACATTTGCTGATGTACACTACATGTTTAAATGTTCGTGGATAACCCTTCTAAAAAAATGCATTCAGCTACTTTAAGTTGCACCCATTGCTGACACAAATGTGCAAATACTCTCGAATTTTTTTTGTACAGAGACGACCCGTCTCCGCACTGTAAAACTACCT
>BRDA01002088.1:62553-77536 GCA_036984385.1 Crenuchus spilurus
ACAAATGGAAAGGGGGAGGAGAGAGAGAGAGAGAGAGAGAGAGAGAGAGAGAGAGAGAGAGAGAGAGAGAGAGGAGGGCTGGAAATTACATCTGGAACTTATTGGGAACAAGGCTGAGTGAGAGAGAGAAAATAAGTATGAGGAGAATGAGGTTCAACAGCTGGGAATGAGGAGAATGTAACAAAGATCACATACTTTGTTTACGGAGAAACATCTGAGGGAGCATTAAAGCAATGTGAAAGAAGAATCAACTAATAAAGGAAAAATACAGCAAGTAAAGAGTTTAGCATCTTCTGAAGCCACAAGTCTACAAACCAGGAGAATACAGCTCCTCTCCTCTCCTGTGGGACTGAAGTGGGGGCAACTAGAAAAGCAGACCAGGAAGGTCACTGCAATCCACAAAATACTAAACAACCTCCTGCCAACCAGCAAGAGGAACATCCGCAGCCAAAGGAGAAATCTTCCAGACTCAACTTCTCAAACGTCTTCCCGCACTCCACCCACCAGCAGGTAAATTAAACTTCATGTTTGATGTTGGTCATTACAGACCTGAGTTGCAGTTGCTGATGGAATACTGTACATAGTCTAACTCTTAAGAGTAACTTACTTTAGGCTGTTACCAATATGCTCTGTAAATTCTATGTTATTATAGTGAGGATTATGCAAAAAACTGCTATAGATTACTGATGTGAAATGAAATCCACCACCTGGTATCATTTTGAGTCTACTTTGTGTTGAACTGATTAAAAAATACAGTACAATAAGTAATTTATTCATCATGAACATCAAATTACGAGGGCTCAGAACAACAATACTGAGAAATGTAATACCCCTATAATGTCTAATTAATTGTTATATTTGATACAGAAATGTAACAATAGTTTGAGTTTGATTTTTCAAGGTCGATACAATAACCGATAATTAACTGATTGTAGCCAGTACCAACGTCATCACACTTACATTTGATTGTAAATACTGTACTGTAATGGAAAATTCATATTACATTATGACTATGGGCAGCCATTACAGACAGTGCAGAGGACATTGTATTGTCTAGAAGAAGGAAATTTCCCAGTGCACAAGCTAAAAATAGGAGCATGATCAGTTGGGATTATTAGGCATAGTCTCAATATGAGAATGATAACAATAATTCAGTTTTTCTATTTTTCAGCAAATAATATATCAGCCACTCATATATCAATACAGACCATGGTATCTAATTTCCTGAAAACAATTTAGACTCTCGTGAGTCTTTCTTAAATTAAAAAAAAAATTATAATCAGTTCTTTAGTCTTCTAGCATCTACTTATAATGTAACCCAGTAAAGCAGGCAGCTGCTTGTGTAAATAGTAGGTCAAATTTGGTCGATTGATGACCTACTTTTATGTTCCTTGTTTTCTGAAGCTATAACCATGATTATTGTGAGGTACCATAAGAAATTAAAATATTTAATTATTACAATGGGTAAAAGACTATTGACTGTCTTGTTTTTAAAGTTAGAAATAAGACCTTGACAAAGCTGAAAATGCCTCTAAAACTCTAATCAGGTAAAAACTAAGTATACTTTGATAATACAGCCCATTTCAAACACTGATAGTCATTATAGTGCATCTCCACAAAATATTTAGGAAAAAGTTTGTTTGTGTTCATAATTTAATTAAAAAGTAAACTGTCATATTTTATATTCATTACATGTAAAGTGACATTTCAAGCTTTTTTAATGTTGATACTGTTTGAATAGTAATTTACTCAAACTTGAAATGAAATATTCCAACAATTTGAGATTCTGGATTTCACATTTTCTGGACCTATAACTCATACTGGTCAACATTAAACCAGAAAAGGCTTCAAATAGCACTTTATATGTAATGAATATAAAATATGACTGGTTACTCTTGTAAATTACAGCTTATCAACACAAATTTTCCACTAAGCTATTTTTATGTGCTACTGAAAAGTCTTAAGCAAACGTTTGTGCACCCAGATTAAATGAGACATTTTGTTAATTTTCTAAGTCAAAACCTGTATGAGGAACATCATGCTAGTGCACATTTTTGGTTTATATTCCTAATGTAACATGTTGGGAAAAAATAAGACATACAGTATTTAAAGAGTCAGAGATCAGAGATCACTTTTTCATTATTTTCAAAAAATATATATATTAAATTCAGTAAATAAAGAGTAAGCGTGCCTTCAAATGTGCAGAAGTTTGTTCTCAAACTAATTTAAATGAGTTTTACTTTTTGTTTCACATTTGACCTGTACTGAAGGTTGGCAGGATCATGTTTCTGTGTGTGATCTCATAACCAAAGGCTCATACATGCATGCGGTTCCACTTTAATGTGTTTTTACTCTTATGATGAGAAAAGCCAAGTGCTACAGGCATACTGTAATTGCTGGCATCCAAGAAAACTCTAGATTATTGTTCACCACAGCTATTAGGGATGCTGAATATAAGATTCTCAGTCATCGGGAAAGTCTACATAAAACTACATAAATCAACAACTATAGAATACAGAGATTTATAAGAGTCTATGTGTATAGCTTGGTTTGTGTGTTTAGATTTGAGGAGAGGCCCAGGTTTTGTTCCTAGGTTGTGATGAAGAGTGTTTGTGAAATAAGTGCTATCAGCAACGCAGGCCAGGGTGGTTCCTTCCTGCCAGGAAAGAACATTTCCCTCCATAGAGTGGCTCAGTGAATTCCAGTAGAGTGTGAAAGCCAACACACATACTCAAAACACATACAGCTGATCACACAGGACACATTAAGGGAATAGTAAGAAATCATATGTACATATTTTCCTTTTTACCTCAGATGTAGCTGATCAGCCAGGACAAATTTTAAGTTAAAATTTTGCATCTTAAGTTTAGAAGTGCACCCTTGAAGATAACAACTAGTCACCAAAATGGCCCAAATCCAGATCTTAATAAGGATATGAGATATTAATGAGGTTTACGAACAAATTAACTAAACTGTGTAGTATTATTAAGAGAGAGATTAAGATTAACCAATTTAGCCAATGTGATTATTCACACAATGGAATATGACCTCCGCATTTAACCCATTCATGCAGTGAAACACACACACACACACACTAGTGAACACACTAGGCTGTGAGAATTTGTGCCCGAAGCAGTGGGCAGCCCTTATCCACTGGTGCCTGGGGAGCAGTTAGGGGGTTAGGTGCCTTGCTCAAGGGCACTTCAGTCATGTCCTGTCTGGGGATCAAACCAGCGACCTTCTGGTCACAAGACCAGATCCTTACCACTAGGCCATGGCTGCCGCCTGACTTTTTAACACTCACAATAAGACAAACGGAACCACTTCAACTAATCTGTGAGGCCATAATTAAGACCTGGATGTAATTTGAATGGGAAGAGAAAAGTATTAGTAATGTATCACATCTGAATGTATATGTGTTTGCAAGCCTCCATAACAAACTATGATGAATGAAATCATAATGGATAACAAAAGCATTGAGCTTAATCATTATGTTTCAGTATAGGGCCCAGTCCATTTCAATTCAACCACATTTTCACATCTCTAAATGTCCACTACCTCTTCATCAGGTTATTACATCCCTATGTTAGTGTTTCACTGAATTAAGCCCACAACACTTCCAGAAGGCTGATCAGTGACATCTGGCATCCCAGACCCACCACCTCCAAGCTTAATTTACAGGCCTACCTCTTAAAGAATATTAATTATCCCTGTGTGTGAATGTATAGCACACTGGTCTACTGTTGATGTGGTTGAAGACTGGCAAGTATCAGTTTGACCATATATATATATATATATATATACACGCAGTAAAAAAGTTGTAATATATGTTAACGTATGCACTCACTCACTTGGAAACATCCAAGGTCAGTTTCCAGATGTACAGTAATGCATTCTAGTGACCTTTCAGCAGCAGCTTTGATGTCATGTTCCATTTTTTCTTTCCTGTTTCTTTCAGGATGGCTGTTTCACGGGGTTGCCTGTGTTGTGTAAAGTACCTCATGTTCATCTTCAACCTCATCTTCTGGGTGAGTCCTGAATAGACATGTTCACAGGTCAAAAACATACATTACCATCTTCTCCAGGTGTTCAACTCTGGTAGCAAACTGTTTGGTGAAACTCAGCTGATTATAAACCCTATACATGTTTGAGGTTTTATGCTATTTTCTTGAAGACTGTGACATGAAACATATTACTAATTTGCTTTGAGTGCATTTCATCCAACCTGTACTGTTAAGTAGTTAAGTATTACAACAAATGCATACTAGTGCATCTCCAAAAGTATCAAAATCTTGAAAACCCTGAGTTACAATGTTTTGTGGTTATGACACATCTCCCATTTACTGTATAAAGCCTTGTTTCGTGTTTGGTGTGCGCGACGTAAGAATACACGGTTACGTGGCTGTTTCATTTCATAATTAAATGTATTTTATACGTGTTTTTTGATAATGACTGTGAGGATAGGATAAGTGCTTGCAGTATGTTATTTATGTACAGTATGTACGTATGTTCCGACTTACACGAAATTCGGTTTACGACGCGACGAAGGAATGGATCAACATTGTAAATTGAGGACTACCTGTATATATAAATACACACACAAAAATGACAGAAAATAGAAAATAAAAAATAATACTAAAAAACAAAACATATATAATTTAGTCTTGTGAAGCTGAGATCAGAGGAAAAGTGGTTTCCCCTTAAGTGTATATTGTGACCAATACAATTTCACAAGGACTGATAGTGAATAAATAGCACATAGATAGTAAATAAATTGGGAAATATTGTACGTACCCATATTGCACAAAAAATGATGATGAGTTGGGATATTGCACATAGTAAAGCACTACAGTAGTAATGAGAGGAAAGTTGAGATAAATAAATAGTAAACTACAGTCTACTGAGAGCAGCTTGTGTTATACAATCTGATGGCGTGTGGAAGAAAGGACCTGCGGTATCTCTCCTTCACGCACCGTGGGTGCCGCAGCCTGGCACTGAAGGAGCTGCCCAGTGCTGTCAGAGAGTGATGCATGGGGTGGGACGGGTTTTCCAGCATGTGATTAAACTTAGTTTATTCACATAGTCATATATATATCATCATATATATATATATCATCAGGTATTGAGCTAGCTAGACAACCAGATGATTTAATAATATGGCTTAAGATATATCATGTGTTATGATTTGAGTAAAACATATCATAAGATAACAATAGTATTATTTATCAGAATATTAATTCTGGGGGAAAAAACAACATTTTTCTCCTGACCACTTATTTTGAGACATTTCTCAAATCCTATAGCTTCATTACTTAATTTAGCATAATATATTCAATCTTCTTGTCACAGCAGTAATGCATTTTTCTATAGATGTGCTAAAACTACATTACTTTTGACCAATTTGTTTGAAATACACGAACAATTCCAGTTAATCTAAAAATGTGGAGCACTAACCAGTCTGGTCATTGTCATCAAAGGATTGGCATAGGGTTGAAGAATGTCAAAAATTTATTTTATGTGTATTTTAAGTGTAATCGTAAAGTAAAATTCCACTCTGCATGGGTGTCCAGCGTTATCCACAAAGGCCAGTGTGTTTGCAGGTCTTTATTTCAAACAAACAAAAGTTCAAATGATATGCTGTTTGAAGACTGAGAGCTACTAATTACATAAGTATAATACACTGTTGCCAACTCCTCAGTAAGGAAAGTAGCTATTGGCTGTCCTAAAATGCCTTTATGATGTCATCACATAATTTGCATAATTTGTCATTTGCATGTACTGTAGTTGTAATAGAGGCTGTAGGAGAGAAGAATAACATGTTTGGAGAGACAAAAAGTGAGGAAAAAACACCATAAATATGTTTAGAACTACAAATGAACATTGCATGAACAAATAATACAAATGAACAGTGTTCAGCCATAGCTAATGCCATGGTTGCTTCAGCCTTTTTTGCCAAGTCAATATTGTTACTCTTTAATGGTAGCTTAGTTTGTGTGGAACTATTATAAGCTTTGCCTTTTTGAGTTAGTTTTTGAGTTGTCATGTGTTTCTTTATATCACATAGAAATCAGCCTTAGAATACAGGCAGTATGCCTGTGTATCATCTCCAACACACGGCTTCAACTAGACCTTCAGGTTTATAAATGGAATATTTCTGAATATAATCCTCCATTTTTTATTTTACTTTAATAAATAATCTGTTTTTGCTTTTTGTTGTGCTTTTTCTCACTTATGCATCTGTCGGTCTCAATCTCAATTTAAAAAGTTTCTCACTTTTGAATTTTGGACTTGATTTGACAGGAAGGTGGGGTCTAGTCAGTCATTAGCTACTGGAGATAAGCTCTGCCCAAAATGTGTGTTTTGTCTTGTGTAGGCCTATGCCTTAAAATGTAGCAACTTTGGGCTATCTTTTAAGATAATGTCTTAATCGATTGGTTCTTTCACGTGGAGTCTCCAAAAGTCTCCAATAACACTGGGGAAAGTCGCTAGATTTGTCGCTAATTGTTTTTTTGAAAGGAAAAAAAAGTCACTAGAGGGTTCTGAAAGCTCAATAAATATAGTGACAAAATTGCTACGTTGGCAGCAGCGGAAGACAAACCTGAGGTTTTGTGGATCAGGTTTCTTAAAGAAGATGTTCACCTTATTTACATTTTGAGCAACATTGATCTATGTATGCTATTGATTTGTCAACATAATTGGAATACATTTTAAGAATAATTTTGGATTTTTATTTTTAATAATAAAAAAAATCAAATACACATATATTGTGATTGTCATCACATTTTTGTGATTTGTTGTGTTGATTATTGTGATTATCTCAACAGCTGGGTGGGTGTGGCCTGTTTGGTGTGGGGGTGTGGCTTTCCTTCACCCAGTCACAGTACTCCTCCCTTCCTCTGTCCTTCCCTTCACTTTCTGCTGCTAATGTGTTGCTGGTGGCCGGTGGTCTTACAATGGTGACGGGCTTCCTGGGGTGCCTGGGGGCCCTGAAGGAGCAGCGATGTCTACTGATGACAGTGAGATGCTACACATCACCCACACTGAGCCTCATGCAAAAACGTTTTCACACAAATAAAATAACACAACCATGTACAATGTTCTAGTATTTATGTCAAAACATTGTTTATTTACATAATAGTTTCATACACAGAAACCAGAATAAATTAAAGCTCCGTTTGTAATCCCGTGTGCTCCTGTTTTCTTAATGAGGTCCAGAATGTTGCTTTCAGGTTTCTGTGTTACCCTTCTGACTGTGTTGCTTCTTCCTTGGCCAGTTTTTTGTGATACTTCTGCTCTTGTTCCTGATCGAAGTGACCCTTATTCTGATTCTGAGCATTTACCACAAAGAGGTGAGATCCTGCAATATACTGCACCTCTGCAACAAGGCTACGTGAAGTGCAGAACTGTAAAACATTGTTTTAACTGTTTTTTAGTTGGATGAGAAAGCTAAAGAAGATTTGATAATGCGGATGAAAGATTACAGTAAAAACAGCAGGCTGAAGAACTCCTTTGACAACATGCAGAGAATTGTAAGAGGACATTTTTCACCTTCATAGAACCCATGCAAGAAAATCTGTTAATGAAATATTCTGGGATACTGTGCAGAGAGTAGACTGAAGCAATGTACTGTAGTATAATGTTACTCAGTGTATAGCAAAATGACAATATTAACTGGCAGTAATGCTTTAGCCTGTAAACTTAAACTGTGAAAATATAACACATTCTGTCTCTTGCAGTTTAAGTGTTGTGGTATGAGTAATCACACTGACTGGCACAACAGCACTGGAACAACAAGTCAGCTTCCGTCGTCCTGCTGTAGGCCTGGTACAGACCCCTGCCATAGATGGGAAGAGGTCAGTCTGCTTTTATTATTGAGGGTCTATTATAATGTGAAATTATGTGCACTGTGCACATGTTGCACAACATTTCATCATTAATATAATGTGCTTAACTACACAGTCTGTTGGGTCTACTTAAGGACATGTTGGTAAAATTCATATTTAGTTGACAATTTTATTTGTTAAATGTGTAAAACTATTTTTAGATAATGATTGTAGCTACGGTGCAGAAGTGTTTAACATATCTGGGCAGAAAGCATTAATTTACTTTACTGTAATGATTATTTTTATTTCGTTGTGTTGTTTGGATGTGCATATGACGAGTTTTAGGATTGGTACTGATTTCAATTTCTTTACAACTAAAGTGGCCAAACAACAAAGTTTCTAGACAATTTTTATTTGCCTTTTCATTCTGTAAGTTCTGTCCATAACTTGTGCAACTAAAAACTACACCATGACAAGGTTAGTTTGTGCTTAAAATTTAATTCAAGAAGATAAACTACCATATTTTATATTCATAAAGTGACATTCATAAAGCCTTGCAAAATCAGGGGTGAATGAATGAACGTTACACTTATATAGCACCTTTCTCAAACCCAAGGACGCTTTCCAATCAACACACTCCATTTACACACATTCAACCACACACACCGGCGAGAAGTGGCAGCCAATCGTGCACAGCGTACTCTCAACCGGACGCGACCGTCCACCTGGAGGACTGCATTGAGCACTAGGGGGATCACCCAGGACAGAGTGCCAACCATATCTGGGCAAACATACATACATACATACACAGACATACACATTCATACACACACCAGGGTAATTTTTTAGAGTAGCCAATTCACCTGATCTCCATGTTTTTGGACTGTGGGAGGAAACCGGAGTCCCCGGAGGAAACCCACGCAGGCACGGGGAGAACATGGAAACTCCACTCAGATGTGGACTCGAACCCAAGACCTCAGCGCTGAGAGGCGAACGTGCTAACCACTAAGCCACCATGCCGCCCAGGGGTGATCATAAAAATCAGATATGACCTTATATAATATGTTTGACCGTGGATACTTATTAGGATATTTAGTATTTAAAGGAATGGTTCATTCAAAAAGTCATATCTATACATTTTCCTTCTCAACACAAATGCAGTTAATCAACCCAGATATGTTTGGAGTCCAGACTTTGCTTCTTTAGAACTGTAGGTAACAAGCTAACATTGCTCACAAACAGTAGAACTCAAAAATCACCAACGTTTCCATGTACGTTCTGTAAAAATACAAATCAATAAATCAGACAGATCTGGATGTAGTTTGAGAAGACAGTTCTGGTGATGTATTTCTACAGAGATGACTAAACTGTTTTGGTGACTGTTTGTTGGCAACATCAGCATCACAGCTCCAGTTCTAAATTTAATGAGTCCAATGTTTTTTTTCCTTTTGCTCTTTTTCTCCCAGCCGTGCTACGACAAGGCCAAGAACTTTCTCCTCAGCAACATCACTTCAGTACTGGTGTTCGGGGTCTGCCTAGGCATCGTCCAGGTAATTTTAAACTGATATATAAATCACAGTTTTGCCATTTAACACAAGTGTGAGTTGCTGTGATTGATGTCTGAAGTTTGCTTTAGTGTTGCGCTGAGGTTTTCAATGGAAGCTTCTGTACTAAGTTAAAAGTATACAGCTCTGTAAAAAATGAAAGAATGCCTCTTGGGCCGCTCAGTTTCCAGACCTGAAGCCTAATGAAAACCTCTGGACTGTGATCAAGAGAAACATGGACGGCCATTAAACAAAACTGAGCTGTTTGAATTTTTGTGCATGAAGTCATTTGACATTGAAGTGAATGTTGGAGATCATGAACAAATCAGGCTTATTCACCAAATATTTATTTCTGTCAAAAAAAAAAAAAAAAGATAAAAACATTAGTGTTGCATTGTTTTGTGAACTAATATGAACCTTTTCTTTGCATTATTTGAGGACTGAAAACATCGCATCTTTTTGTTATTTTGGCTTTTTTCTGTAAATGTTCAAAATGACAAAAGTTTTATTGGAATTTTGATTGTTGTCAGTAGTTCATAGAAATACACCATGTGCATTTTACTCAAACACAGACCTATACAAAGCAAAACCAGGTAAGGTGATTATTTGCAGCAGTCTCTTAATTTTTTCCAGAGCTGAATATATAAACAGCATTAGCATCTTGTAGGGGGAATTTTTGTCTGTCCTTTTTTAAAGATAAGAGTAGATGACTAAAAACTGCAGACACAAGTGACAGTGTTGGAGGAAACCACAAGCTAAAAAAAGACCTTTTTGAACATAATCAAGATCAGTGACCCTATTCACAATATAGTCACATGCATCAGTGATCTCCAAGCTTGTGACATTTGAAGACATGCCCCTGTATATACACACATACAGTTTAAACGGTAAACATTATATTTTTCTCTGATTCTCTGCAGATCTTAGCCTTGGCTTTCTCCATGCTGATGTACTGCCAGATTCTCCGTGTGGAAAAATACATGGACTGACCTGGCGCCTGCCCAGCT
Source organism: Crenuchus spilurus (assembly GCA_036984385.1). Taxonomy (NCBI): domain Eukaryota; kingdom Metazoa; phylum Chordata; class Actinopteri; order Characiformes; family Crenuchidae; genus Crenuchus; species Crenuchus spilurus. The sequence goes on from BRDA01002088.1 coordinate 72,928, forward strand.
CTGCCTGGGGCCTGGTGTTGATTCGAGAGAGAGGGCAGCAATTAGGAGTGTGCTTTTCTTCTTTTAGGACTCCATCTTTGGGACTCAGACTAGAGACAATGCTTTTAATTACTGAAGCAACACTGCTCCAGCTGGACATTCATACTTCCAATGTTAAAACTGGAAAAACCCAGTGTGATACTCACTATATGTCCAAAAGTAGACCCCTGCTGATCCAGCATTTGAAGTCACCAGTTTAATGAATGAATGAATGAATGAATGTTACACTTATATAGCGCCTTTCTAGATACCAAAGGACGCTTTACAATCAGCACACTCCATTTCCACACACTCAACCACACACACACACCGGCGATCGTTAATAGTTTGTTCCCCTTCAGTACACTAGATATTAGAACATTGTTGTTAGGATTTGATTGCATTCAGCCACATGAGCAAGAAGGGATTGATGATGATTGATTCATTCTGCATCTTGAAGCTCCTCTCCAACTCCATCACTCCAAAGACTGCAGTTCCACTGTTCTATAGCTCAATACTGAGGGGCTTTATATCCTACCTTTCATTGGGCCTGATGATTTTAAGCTCATTGCGCCGCTCCTGTGGCTGAATTCATAAGTGAAGTGAAAGTGCACAAACATTGACCAGTGTGCTTGCACACAGAGGAATCCATGCATGCAATGAAACACACACATACACTAGCAAACACACAGCTCCAAAGCAGTGGGCAGTCCTTATTCATGACACCCGGGGAGCAGGGGGTTAGGTGCCTTGCTCAAGGGCATTTTAGTTGTATCCTGCCAGGGATCAAACCAGTGGCCTTCAGGTCACAAAACTGTGTCCCTAACTACCAGGCCACAGCTGCCCCTATGACTAATGCCTGGATACTTTTGGACATGTAGTGTACGTAGATCAATATTGAAATGTATAATATTGCATAGTTTGTAAAATACTCTAAAGCATTAAAGGTTATAATCTCTGCCCTGAGCTAGCAAAAAACACTGCAAATTTGCATATTGCACACTATAGCCAGAATATTCTTATTAGTATCATGATTTTGTTGATCTCATACTGGATGTGAAGCCTTTGCACCAGTTTCTCTTACGGATTTTTTAACATTGTTAGTTTTTTTTAGGTAATTGTAAAGTTGCATTACAATGTATACTATAATGTGCAGTTTGCTTGTTTTTAGGTTAATCAAAGTAAATTTCCATAAAACAAACTAGTCAGATGCAGCAAAAACCATGTAATTTATATGAGACTGAAGAGATTGTGTTCTGTTGATTTGATTATGACCATTTCAAGTAGTATAAAAGTATTAAACTGCAGGTTATTTCTACACTGTGTTCTCTGTGTGTTCTGGCTACCGAAGTATATAAAAAATATTCAGTCAACAAGGCTTTCTTTGATATAACTTATATTTTGGTATAAAAGGTGTACAATTTAAATATTGTACAAGCACTTAAAAAAACATAAATACAGCAATAGACACCTGATGTTCATTATTAGTAGTGTTGATGCCCTTTTGTGCACTCTACCTCAGAAGTAATAGGACACCGTGCAAAGTTCATATTAAAATGAGGTAGAGTACTTCACTCTTGTCATTTTTACATGATCTAGTGGTCAGTCGAACTCCTGAGCCTCTCCTACGATACTCTCCTGCAAAAAAAGAGGAGAAAATGAATAAAGACATATTAGTGCATCTCTAAAAATGTGAATATTGTGAAAAAGTTTATAATTTAATTAAAAAAGATAAAAAACATAAATGTTATATTAATTACATGTATTTTTTACTGTTGATACTGATTGAATAGTAATTTACTCAAATTCCATTAATTTTAGTTCCAGGATTTCTGATATGAAATATGTCACTTTATGTTTAATAAAAACATGTCAGTTTACCTCTTTGAATGAAATTATGAACAAGTAAATTTTTAAATGTGGCACTGAATACTGCATCACCACCTACTGCATATACTCAATGCTATGTAAAGCTACATAGTCAACATACTGTATGTAAGGAAAAACTATCTTTTCAAGTTTTCAAACTCCTGCTGATACACAGTCACTGGGGAGCCAACGCACTCGGAGGAAAGCGCAGGACGCCCAGTTCCAATGGACCAATCAGTAGATGCCTGAGTCAGAAGACATTGCAGTGTGAAAGTGATGGGAAGAGAGTGCCATCTACCTGCCCAGAGAGAGCACAGCCAATTTATGGTCTCTCGGGTCCTGGCTGTCGATGGCAAACAGAATGACCGTGATTCAAACTTGTGATTCTCTTGTCATAGTGTCAGAGTTTTAGCCCACTGAACCACTCGGGGCCCTAAAGGAGTGATTATAACTACAGCCAATGTGGTCATATTATCACGTCACAAACTGGTCTGTAAAAAATACAACCCCTGAGAAACTCACTTTTCCTTCTGCAGTCTTTTTAATGTCACCCGGATGCAAAAGTGTCAACACTGAGGAGATGTGTAAAATGTTAAAAACTAATCCAAACCGAATAGGGTTTAATTTCTTAAGATCCCAATTTTTATGAATTAGGAATATTACGCATTAACTACATTAAAAACAATGCAAACTAGTTATTCCTCAGTTTTAAGAGTGTGTAATGCATCTCTGGAATCATCAGTGGAGTCACAGAATCCACACAGATATCGTTTTATTCTCTTTCTCTTCGTGGCTGTATTATTTGCTTTCATAAAAATGTGAATCTTGCTCAAATAATTTTAAATACTAAGCAAAAAATAAAATATCTTCTCTCCCCAACACAGTTAAATGATATATAGTTAAATATGTAGTGAAAGTAGCTTTTCATGGAGAGGAAAAAGAAATTATGTATAAATGATATATTGAGAGAGAATGAAAGATGTCTTACTGACCCATCCTCCGTGATTCTTGACCCAAGGTGCAAAGTTCTCCATGTATCGTTCAGCGTAGCCTGTCATGCGCTGAGGGACCCCGGTTGCTGTGACAACCCGCCGGGTCATCTCCATGGTGATGGCAACTCGGCGTAGAGTGGGGCTAACTGGAGCAGGAAGGGGCGGGTCAACAGATTCGTTCGCACAAGTGTCCAGCAGCTTCGCAAACGACGTGTAGGAGAGACGGTTAAGAGAGGATCGCAGTAAAGGGTTAGCATCAATCTGTCAGAAACAGACACAAAGGAATCAGGAACATCATTTCAATAATAATTTACTAACATAACAGATTTACTGCTCAAAAGTTTGGGGACATTTTCACTGCCTTTTGAGGACAGTGTCACTGCCTTTTAGCTCAGTTTTGGCGCCTCCCACAAGTCAGCTTACAGGCTTACAGCTGTTTATTCTCCACAGGAAGTACCATACACAATGGTTACTGAGGAGAGAGAGGCTGATCAAAATTATAGACTCTCATCTCTCTGTCATTTACCTAAAGCACTGGTTCATCAATGCTTTCAGAAATGCACCATTGAAGTGCGTGTGTTAAAGAAGAACAACAGAAAGTGTGAAAAATGGCTGTTCAAGAGAAGAGTTGGGAACCACTGTACAAAAATAACTGATGTAGTTCCTCAGTCATATTAATGCATTCAGTGTATATTCATTCTATATTAAAAATTGTATAATATGATCATCTTAAAACTATGGCTAATATTCCTAATCCCATCCTGGCCCAACCCTGTGACTGAAGAACATTATAGTGTAGTGGACATTCAGAGGAGCTGCTGGTGGTCACCTGCTCATTGATCAGATCCCCCTCTACTGTCAGCACCTGAACAAGCGCTTGAACTACAGCTTCTTTGTCATGTTCTGCACACACAGACAAAAATAGGGAAGTCAGGAAGGAGACAATGCACTGCATAACAACTTCTTTGATGGTATCAGTGGAAATAAATAAAGTACAAAATGTTGACAGACAGGTATCTTGATTGAGTAGAAGACTTACCTTTGGGCTGAATGGGTTCAGGTTTAACAGGAGATTTCCTCTTAACACTGTGCTGAGCAATTCGGCCCAAGGTGTGTGCCACACCATCGTAGAACTCAGGAGGGTGAGCTGAGGGTAATTAGATGCAGACATCAGTCATAAACTGCACAAAAACATCTGTATGTGTTCATAATTATTCATTATATGTAAAGTGATACACTCCAAGCCTTTTCTTGTTTTAATGTTGAAACTGTTTGAATAGTAATTTAATGGAAATAATTTGAGATACTGGGTTTCAGATTTTCATGAACTATAAACCAAAATGATCAACATTAAAACAAAAAATGGCTTGAAATGTGACTTTACTATATTCGTAATGAATATAAAATATGAGTTAAATTTATTTATGAATTAAATAATGAAGGACAATTAATTTTTTCCACAATATTGTCATTTTTTCATGTGGTACTGTACAATGTCTTAAACATTAAATGACTGCTATGATACACTAGGGGGTGATGTCTGCCTCTTAATGACAACTCAGACTGAGAAGACATAAATCAGCTGCAGAGGGAGGGTGAGTTATCTAGTTAGTTATTATTATCATTAGGAAATACATATAATAATTCTGTAATAATTACTACAAAGTCTATATGTTTTATACAGTAAATATATATTATTTTTAAATCATATTTCATATAGTAACTACGAC
>BRDA01002092.1:0-17488 GCA_036984385.1 Crenuchus spilurus
ATATTGACATTTGCCATCTCCACATCATTGCATTCAGTTTTTATTCACAATTTGTATAGCGTCCCAACTTTTTTGGAATCCGGTTTGTACTTGTCAAAAATTAATATAGTTACAGATTACATCATTTTAAACTAGAATTAGCAGTCGGACTCCTCAAGTTAGATATGTTGTGCAAAAACTACAAATCTGGCAACCCTGTAAATCAGCGATTAAGACAAGTTGGAAAATGATTGGTTTTGATACATTAAACCAGACAAATGCTGTGACTGGACCTTTTCTGATACACTTTTGTAAATGACTGGCATCAACATTTTCTTTCAGTCTGACCTGCAAGCTCACTTGTTAGATTTTTTTTTCTTCGAGTACATCAGAGATAAATTTAGCTTGAAAGGAAACTCCTTTATGAGCAGAACATGCAGCATGTATGTTTATTTTTGTCCATTGCTGACACTGGATACATGCTTGAGAGATGCACCCATCCACTGTTCAGGTCACTCAAGGTGGGCAGATAAATGATATTCATACCACTCTGGCTGTGCTGTCAGTAAGGTCATACAGCTGCTCCATCCTGTCTGTAGTGATGTGTGCAGAGTCACAGCAAAAAGCAGTATAGTAGACATTATCCAAAACCACTTTATTGTAGCTTCAGTAGAGAGTACGAGGTAGGAGTTTCTAATGAAGTGGTCAGAGAGTGGACATGCAAGTGGTGTTTCTAAAGTGGACACAGGTACACAATACAACTAAATACTTGCAGGGTGTGTGATGGGATTCAAAAATCAAATCAGATGTTCATGATTTGCAAATAGAAGTGATTGCATTTGGGCACCAAAGGCCATAGTGTGAAGGAAGTAGCTGAATTTGCATGTGTATTGAAGCGTTCAGCGATCCAAGCCTACCAGCAGGGTAAAAATCTCACTCTGCACGAAACTCTCCTCAGAAGTTTGGACAAAAGATTAAACAAACAATTAATTATGCAGAAATGGGTCTTTTGGTTGAGGCGACAGTAAATTTGAAAAACAATGTCAACATTTCAGGTGCTGGACAACCAGGTTTTGCCTTTTCACTCAACATCTTACTGAGGAACATAACGTTCCTATCTCTGTACTCCAAGACAATTCTCATGTTTGCAGGACTGCAAATGTGACTGAATGGTGTGATGAACATCCTCTTTAAAATCTGTCGGACCACCTGGAACAATGTGTAAAACGCCAGGGAAGGGATCCACCAAATCTGTCCACAGTTCTTTGGTGTAAAAGTGACTGAACATTGATGTCTGTTATATCCAGAAAACTGCCCAGTTCCTACCAAATTTGTAGTTATTTATGCCTGTGAAGGCATTACACTCTATTAGGTGCATTTCAGTCATCACTAATTGTTTTATCTGTTGAGCTTTTATTTGTATGAAATGGGCAGAGTAAGATTTATAATGTGGGGCCTGAAGGTTAGAGAAGCTTAAGACAAAATGGTTGCCAGTTCAATCCCCTGAACAATAAGACAAGCAAGGAACATGCCCAACTGCTCCCCGGGTGCCATGGACAGGGCTGCTTGACCAATATGCGTGTACTGTAAACATTTAAAATTCAAATGATTTCACAATATAAACTCAAATAATCAGTTAAACAATGACATAAACCAGACATGTAGCTCGTCACACATAGAAGAAATTTAATCTGAAATGCAGTGACACTTCAAATAATCACATACATACTGTTACTACACAATAACAGACATATTACTTTGTGAAAATCCTTTAGAAATAGTGAAAAGTTCAGTCTTTCTGTGTATGATATATATATAGCTCTATAGCCCATGCCACGGTCTAATCTGATACTGTCTATTGGCTAGTGTTAGCTATACTAAACCCAAACAGTCTGGACAGGGAGACTGCTTTGAGAACTGCAGTACAGATATGTGGTTTCAAGTTAGGAGCAGTTTGAGATGTTCAAAAGTGCATTTTGCTCTCAAATACTATCAGAAAGGCTGGACACTGTGAGATTAAAGTAGTCATTCTGTTAAAAAAAGACCCACCAAACACGTACTAGATAAACACAAAGACATCGCCGGTGGCTCTACTGTTAATATCTATTGTGTAAGAGTGGACACGGATGAAAAAAGGCATTTTATATAGAGATGCACCGATATGTAATTTTTATGGAGTTAATACAATAATCAATATTTAACAACAGATCAGGTGACACCAATATCATACCGATATTAAAACTATTATATCTATATCATTGAAACTATTTTTATGTAAATAATGTCATGTAAAATTCATAGCCATCTGCAGCCATTAGCTGGAGTTCCAGAGTGGCCAGCAGAGGATGCTGTGGAGTCTATCGGCGCTCCACTGTACAAGCTAAAAGAAATCATTTAGAATTATCAACCATTTCAATATGGGGGTCAATAACAATAAGTTACATTTTCAATTTATCAGCAAAAGTATCCGCTGATATATTGTGCATCTCTACTTGCACATTAATAGTAAACAAAAACAAAAGGTTTGATGTTAACGGAACATTTTGGCAAATGAACGTAGAGCTTCAGTTCAGCTGTTTTTAGCGTGGGGGCTCAGACCACTCTGAACAAACGGCAAGGCTGTCATCGGGAAAAAACAAAAACTGTGTTTACTTAAAAGAATGGTTCATCTAATTTGCACATTAGACTAAATGTTTCATCAGGACACATGTTTAGTGGCTGAATTTTGCTTCTTTACACCAGTGAGGACAATGTAGCCAACAAGTAACTCAAGCCTGGCATTAACCTCTATACCTAAATCATTACTCAGTCATTGCTCTGTATATACACACTAATGGGCTTTTTCATTAAAACCTTCTATCTAAACTCATACCAACAACTTTCTAGTTCTACAACTACAGACTGCAGTCCGTCTGTTTCTCTAAATGCTTTGTTCATTACAGTAGAAGACCAATGCAAACAAGAGATGAGACTGTCTATGGGCCCTGATGGCTCAGCAGGCGAAGACGCTGACACTATGACCAGAGGATCGTAAGTTTAAATCCCGGTCATGCTGTTTGCCATGCAAACAGCCTGGCCCAAGAGAGCAAAAATTGGCCGGTTGGGTGGGTAGATGGCGCTCTCTCTCTCTCCTTATCACTTTCACATTGCAATGTCCGCTGGCTCAGGCGTCTACTAATTGGAACATTCAGACCTGGGAACCCTGTGCCTGAAACTGATGGACTAGTCTGTAATTGTAGAACTACAAAGAGCTCCTGTATGCTCAGTGTAAATAAAATGGACAATGAGTGAAGATACAAGGAGGATGGCGAATTGGTCTACTGTTATATACATAGAAATGTACATAAAGTACATTACATGGTGTACTTTACATGGTACACCACATAGCAGCAAACATTATGAATGTCCTTTGTCCATTTTATACTAATACAATGCCACAGTATGTTCGCCACAAATTGCCTTTAAAAGCAACGAGAAAACTCCACTTTAGATTTTTTGACTGTTTTGTAAAACCTTTAAACCCAAAAGTCCAGCCCGTCCAGCTGAAGGATAAGAAGTCAATTATGGTCCTACTGATGCTCACTTTGTAACCAATCCCCAAAGCTCATGGCCAAGACAGCGAAGCTTCAAGAAGAAAAAGAGAAAAAAAAGAGATACAGTAATAAGGAAAATAAGCAAGTGTTAGTTATTAAAACGCACACTCATGCAGGCACATTTACGTGTTAAAAGAGCTTTTTCCTTCACTGACTTTGGACAAAAAGCTCAGATACTTCAGGAACGGCGAGATCAGATGTTTACAAAGCAGGAGTTCTCATTAACGTCCTTGAACTTAAAGCTTGTACTCCAGCTTTTCTCAAAATTATGCCTATTTGTTGCCTCTGTAGCACATGGTTACACATTTCGTTACACCAAGTACAGTCTGTTGACCTGAAACACACTTACAATAGTAGTCAATGAGCAGCTGTTTGCTTTTAAAAAATGCTGGAGTATCCCTTTAAAAGAAAGGTTCACCCAGAAATCATATTTTCACATTGTTTTTACACTTATCCCAAATATAGTTGAGTAATGAAGATGCTTGAAGTCCAAATTTAGCTTCATTAGCTTAGAAAGGGAGCCATGCAGCTAATGATGCTAACAAACACTAGAACTCAATAGTCACCTAAATGGCTATAGTAATTTCCATAAAAATACATTCAAATTAAACTGATTCCAGATCAGTGCTTCCTACTTTCGGTGATATATCGACATGTTGTTGTATTTTTTCAGAAATTACAGGTTATTTACAGGCGACTTGAGATCTAGCTTCACAGCTCCAGTTCTAAACTAAACAAATGACATTTGGGCATCTTGAAAGATTGCCTACATCTAAGGGAAAGTGGAAAAATATGTAAATATGAGCTATGAGTGGCTGGGTTTAATTAAGATCAAAGTGAGAATGGTGAAAAAAGAATGTCTTACCACAAGCAGAGCTAAGTTTAAGTTTGAGAAATCCTGCTTTGTGAAAAACCTCCCAGGACTGTTTCACATATCCAGCCTATCAACACAACACGAGCTGGTGCCAAAACAAAAATATGTGAACAACAGTGAAAAACTAGCAAACAGTGAAGAGGTTATGAATAAGGAGCTTCTAATACAGACTAACTGGCCCTAAGAGAAAGTGCTTAAACTGTGTGCTTCTGACATCCACATTCAGCCTGAAATCTTATCAAAGCAGCTTTTAAATCACTTTGTGCGTTGTACACGGAGCCACACTGACACACTGGGTTACATACTGGCCACCAAAGTGGGTTGAGCATAGTGCTGGGCGATAAAACAATATCGATTTTTTTCACAATAAATTTTCCCTCGATGATGATGACAATAGAATTCGACAAGCATTAACGTTCGTTTCCATTTAACGTCTAAGCAGCTTGACAGTGAGTTCAGAAGTCTAATACTGCTGCTTGTTAGCTCCTCCTCACCAGCGCCACCAAAAGCGTAGGGGGGCCGGGCGAGAGGTCACTGTGTGTGTTTGTGTGTGCGAGAAGGAGAAGGGCTCGCTGTGTTAGTGTGTGTGTGTCAGCCCGAGTGCTAGCATTAGCCTGTTAGCTTGGCTCTCTAGCCTGTTGTTATTTTGCCGTGGCTGTTTGTTTCAACAATAAAGCGACGACTGTAAACATCTTTCTCGTCCATCCTTTCAACACGTCCAGCCGGACGCTACAATATTATGTTCTGGCAATAAACATTTTAATATATTAAACAATAACATTTCATATATTTAGTCTGATGTTTTTAGAAAGATGTTGTTTAAAACTATGACAGTGTTAGAAAATTTAAATTGTGATAATTATCGAGATTGATCAAAATTTATCGTGATAAAATTTTTGCCCATATCGCCCAGCTCTAGTTGAGCGGATTTCCTACCTAACAACAGTAACACTATAATACAGGCCAGTTTTAATTTAACTTCTAAGTATGAATCAGTTCATATTAGACATTCTCCAATGTAGGTACAGCTGAAGAAAACACATCACATTACTCTGTGAGACCTTCACTAAGTTCTGCATGAGGTTCGAGTTATTTGAGAGAGGTTTTGGTCATGTATTTACACAGAAACTACAAACCTGTTTTAGGTGACTATTGAGTTCTAGTGTTTATTAAACAGTCACACAGCACCAGTTTTAAAACAAGTAAAATTGGGACTCCAAACATGTCCTGGCTGTAAGCAGCATGTCTTGGAAAACTGGGTGTTAAAGGATTCCAGCCTTTTCTGGACAACAAAGGAATGGTCACCCAAAAATCACATTTATATATTTTTATATATCGACAAGATTCAGACATAACCAAAACAGGCAAGACATGTTAGGAGTCCAGAATCTTGCAGATACAGATTATAACTGGAGCTGGGAGGCTAATGTGGATAACAAAAACTAGAACTCAATGGTCACCTAAAATAACCCAGTCATTTTTGTAAAAATACATCTCTCAAATCTCATACAGAGGATCTCTCATACATGTGGAACTGTACTTACATTTAAGTACCAGTAGGAACTAGTACATATTTGATATGGTGAACTTATAATAATTATAAAACTAGGCTGTATTATAAAAAGTTTAAAGGAATACCTCATCCAAGAAAATGCTTATAATGATAAATTAATGAAGGATTTTTCTTTTGCACACAATCATGCTAAACAGTTACTTTAAAATAAATCAATTGTCTGCATATTTTTGGGTGAAGCATTCCTGTAAAGGACAACTTTACAGTTTTCTCCTCGACATCAAGTATAACTGGAGCTACGAGGCTAATGAATCTAACAGGTAATGGATACAAAAACTGCCGAAATGTTCTCAGGTTTCTGTGTAAACATTTGTGGTTCATTTTCTGTTGTTTTTAAAACGCCGGCCACTAAATGGCAGTGTTGTAATCTATCTTCAGCCATTAGACTCTTCCCCTCCAAAAGGAACACATAGCATAAAGACAATTCATATCACAATATGTTGTCATAACTCTTGTATCATGATTTGTATTGTATTGCCAAATCAAAGGCCTAGATAAGAGTTATCACAGCATCAAAAACCACGTGAGAAATTTGATGTGGTAACTCATTAGCCTCGTCATTCTAGCGCAAAAGAAGCACTAAACATGTCGTCTTAAAGGAGAAATTCTTCACTAAACGTAAAAGAGGTGTTGGTGAAATATAAACGTGTCTACACAAAGGTCACTCTCAGTTAACAACATGATGCCAGAAGAATGGAATACAATTTCCTAAAGTGGACAAAAATGGACAAAACTTTAGTTGTGCGATCATAAAACACCTAACAGTCAGTCATTCAACACAGAAAATACTAGAACAAATACTGCAACGGGGATGAGGATTAATTCAGTTCACTCCAAAAGCCACTGCTTCCACATCATAATTACCACACCTGTAGCGCCACCTAGTGGCAGTGAGAGCCACACAATCCTCTGAAATGTTCTTACCAAATGTTCAGACAAAAAAAAAAAAAGACACACGCTCTGTCCTTATATATTCCCTCCATCATCTGGAGGGTTAAACGTGTGCAAAAATGTCAACATCTCTTCCTCCATCTCTTTCATCTACTGCACATCAGTTCTGCATTAGTTTGTGGAATGATCCTTCTTATTTCTCCACCCCGTTGATGGAGCTGCTTTTTCCAGAGCCTCTCCCTCTTCTCCTGGTAGTGGAAGCCATGGAGTCTGTCTCAAAATCTCCTGTGTTAAAACAAATATGTACACATTAGCTCCACCCACTGTCAACTTTATCAGAACCCCCTGTCTTGTAGCTCCACTCATTGTCTATTTTATCTGAAACACCTCTCTTGTAGCTCCACCCATTGTCTACTTTGTCAAAAACCTTTCTCTTGTAGGTCTACCCTCTGTACAATTTCAGAAACCCCACTCATTTAGCTCCACCCGCTTTGAACTTTAAGAAACCTCCTTGTAGTAGCTCCACCTACTGCCCATTCTTATCAGAAACCCATCTCTTGTACTTCCTCCTTTTGTCCACTTTCAGAAACCTCTCTCTTGTACCTCCACCCACTGTCCACTTTCAGAAACCTCTCCCTTGTACCTCCACCCACTGTCCACTTTCAGAAACCCATCTCTTGTATCTCCACCCATTGTCCATTTTCACTGACAGTGATGAATGGTGCAGAGAGGCTGATAAACTGTAGTAATGAGTTCTAAGTGTAGATCAGGTGGGTGGAGCTGTAAGGAAGCAGAGCTCAAGTACTGAAAGCTACACAGTGACTATCCTGTAATTCCTCCTGTTTCACCACTAGAGGATGCTCTTGAGGAGATCTACAATCTGGACCGTTTCTAATACACTTAAAATGATGCTTTAACACAGATTAGTGACTATTTTTTAGTTTACCTTTCACACCCTCATTATCTCCCTCGGCGTAAATACTGTCCTCACACTCCGAAAAACTCTGTGAAAGAAAGAAACATTAACAACGCTGTTACAACTACAAAAGAGTTAAAGGGAAAATTCAACTTCATTTATATTTAACAATAAGCAGCTTTATATTTATCATTTCAGGATAAAAATCAGTGTACATAGACAGGTAAACTGTACTCCAATAAGGGGGATCTCATCTTTTAAACAATAATAAAGTAATATTAAGCATAATTTAAATAGTGACAGTCATGCCAAAAATCACTACACAACAGTAAAATACACCCAAAACAAAGATACTGTAAACAAGATACAGTGCTGGATATAGTTTAAAATGTATTATCATTTGTAATTTATATATCACATAATAACAATGTTAGCATTAACATATGTGATAAAACTACTAAAATAAAATTACACTATGCATTTTTGTCCAAAACTACTTTTAAAAACAAATAGAATATGTTTAATAACTTTGTGAGATCATTTTTATAAGCATTAGACGTCTGGTTCCTATCACTACTACTGTGAACAATTCCCTAGAATTCTATAGAATTTCTCACAATACCACAGTGATTTAGAATTATATTGAAAAAAATATGAAACTTCTGAAATTTGGTAATCAATTCTATACTCGAACTTTCAATACTTTTAAAATTAGTTGCAGTATTTTGTTGAGAAGTGTACGATTCTGTATGGATTACAGTAATTAAATATTTGGAAATGTGTCTGTGTTCTGTCAAATAAACCTTTGGTATTAAACACAATGATGATTTCTTATAATTTACAGCCAGAGTGTTGATTCAGTCATGACAAGCTTTTTCTGAATGCTTTTGATTACATTTTAATCAGTTAATTACACAGAATTTTTTAAATTCTCCTTGAAGATACTTCCTGAAAACACAACTTTTGAAACTTCGTACCCAATGAAACAGAACTGTAAAAATGTTCTATATAATCTTATATGCAAACACTATATATGAGCTTATCATGCCATATATTCTGTAGCGTAATTGAGACCTGAACAGAACCAGTGGAATGACCATGTGCGTCTGACCTTCTCTCTGGGTCCATAAGTCTCGGCGTACCACACCATCCCATAGAGACAGAGGAACGTTATGAAGGCCTGCAGGAGGAAAGAAGATCATTTAAAACTTCAATCACTGACAGCACAGTCAGAGAAAAACAAGTTTCATCAAACTAAATCTGCTTCATACCAACTGTACAGTAAAGCTTAAAAAATCCTTAAATTATAAAAAAACTGAGTTCAGAAGTGAGAATGTGGGTAATTTTCTTATTTATACCTTTATTAATTAATTTAACTTATATGAATTTGTTTTAATAATTAAGATAAAAAATAAATCTCAATATCAAAAATGTAAATAATGTTAAAAAATGATACAATTAAAAAAACATTAAATAAAATATTAGTGCATCTAAAAAAAAAGTATATTATAAAAAATAAAGTTCATTCATAATTCAGAAAGGTAAATTCATTTTATATTCATTACATGTAAAGTTGTTGTTGAACTTTAATTAAAAATTATATATATCTCAAAATATTTTTAGATTTATTTTATTGTACTTCTCAATTTTTTTACTGTTTATTACTATTATTTTTTATCTATATTACTGTTTTTACTGATTCTTACATTATTATATATTTATAGTAATTATTAGTCATGTTTTTTAACCTGTTTTTGGATACAGTATGTTGATACTGCATGTAATAAAATAATTATCAGGTCTTATAGGTGATGTTAAATAATAAAGACCATCAATAGCACAATAAACATCTGTGGTATATAAAGACAAAACATAGTACCTGGTGAAGGTCTAAGGATATCAATTAGTTATTTATAATCCTTATTGTATAGTGTGAACATAAGTTTAATAATAATATGCGTGTTTTATGATGATCAGTAATGACAGTCTTACCACACAGAGCAGCCACAGAATCACATACAGGATCTGCGTCTTAGAGAAAAGGTCCTGCCCGAACTTAACACAGGCTAAAGCCTCGAGAAATGCAATCGCCCTGAGAGAAAAACAAACAAATAATCAGATTAGATCAGTCAACAGAACAAAACAAGTAATGAAACACTATAAAAAATATTATAGTCATAAATTAATTATTGCTATTGAATAATATTACTTCATTTTTACATTTTACTTTTATTTTGTTTATTTCTTAATGGTTTAGCCTTTCATACATTTCTGAATGCCTGATAGATTCCAAATCATGTTTTAAGATAATCTATTGCTGCTTTTTCCATGTTCCACACATCGAACTTAAAAAAAGTGATTAAGTTTCTGTTTTTATGCATCAAAGATCTGGACACTACCAATAAACATTCGTCAGGCTTCTTCTGTTAGTGATTTTAAAAAACAATTAAAAACCAAACTTCTTCAAATTTAATTAGTCATTTATTTCTATTTCTTATTATTTTTTAGATTGTCTCCCTTATTTTTTTACTCAAGTATTACTTTCACTTTCTGTTGTTTTATATTTATATTTTATCTTGACCATTTAATTTGATTAATATTCTTTTTACCACTATTAATTCTATTGTTTGCATTTTATTATTTGCTTAATTTTGATTATCTATTTTCCCATAAAGCACACTGAGCCGCATTTTAATGTATTAAAAGGTGTAGTATAAATAAAGTTTATTATTATTATTATTATTACTATTTTTCCACTTCAGCATTTAGCAATATCCATGTTTCTTCAGTGTTAAATATCAAATGGCATTTCCAGTTGTGATTGTCTGATTTATTAATAATTAGACTAGTTGGCTGTTTCACATCAAGTCCTATGGTCCTATTTGTACAAGGTTAAGGTTTGTCTTGCAATGCTGCTACTGCTATTTTAAATATAGCTGTTTGTTAATATGTAATACAGGTCTATGAGATTTGTAAATCATTACATTCTGTTTTTATTTATATTTTATACAGCATTCCAGCTTTTTTGTAATTGGGGATTTACATTTTGTAAGAATACTAAATTCTGTTCAGGTTCTGCTTATAGAATGTCATATGGGGCACACATCAAAAATAGTGTATTTTTGCGCTTCATGCCGTGTGACACACATCGTGCACGACTGGTGTGAAAGGCTACACTGATTAGCGTAGAAGCCCAATACACACAACAGCATGTAATGTTACACAGTTATCACTTTTGGTTGTGTAATGGGCTTCATGCTCTCTGTAGTAACTGCTGCACCATTAAAGATAACATTCCAATAAGCTTTGTATCAGCTTTGTAATTCAGAACTTCATAGAATAAAACACAAATGAATATTTTACTCAAACGGAGACCTATAAATAGTAAAACCAGTTTCCATTAAAGCACTGAGGCTACACAAGCAGATGCTACAGCGGGTTTAGCGAGAGGAGAGTGAGAGTCTATCAGGTGAAGGCTGGGGGTGGGGTGTTTGTGGTTTATAAGCTCATCAGCAGCTTTACCAACTACAGCTACCAAAGTTCATGTCTACATTCTTCACCTACACAACCACAAACCATGGGGTTAACCGGCACGCACACACACCACGTTCTCTTCTGTCAACTACATCAACGAGAGTGGCCAAAAGGAAAGAAACAAAGAAAAACACACAAAAAGGTGATCATCAAGATAAAACCACTAGGCACCTAGAAATATACACACAATAAGTATTCAGTAAAGATATTTGAAAATATCTGTATATCAGAACATTATGACCACCCTGGTTTGGAATAAACTCAGAATGGGTCATAAACCTCTAATGTGGGATGTTCTAGAGCTGCCATAGTGAACTTGACCTGAGAATGAACTCGTACATTGTGTGCCTCCCAAAGACATGTCACAGAAGTCGCGTCTCCATTGACCATGAAATATCGCAAATTAGAACTGCGAATAAAAATTTGCTTAATGGAAACATGACAATTTTGAAAAAACTCACGTTTGTTGATAAAAGTCTTTTGCGCTAAGATGAGGAGGTTTTTCAGTCGTATCAAAATTGATTTATATCACAAAAGTGTAATGGAAACACTCGAACTGACTTTTTTCGCATTAAGGGAGTCACGTGATCAACAACCGGACGTTTCTATTGGCGAAAAAGACGATGAAGAAAAAGACAACAACAGAAAGTAAGAGGATGAAGATGACATGGCATATTTGGAATAACGAGGAGAATCATTGGACAATGTGCAGCTGGCTCCACTAGAGATCTCACAGCATCACAAAGTTCATTAAAAGTTGAGTATGTCATTCTAAAATGTTGAATCCACAGCTCTTCTGTAAAACCATCGACTACAGTTTCCCAAAAACGCCGCATACGTAGCCGCTCCCAAGTATAAGGGGCTTGTCACTCCAAAGCCTCGATAAGTCTCCGTCTCCTCTGATGGCTGATGATGAGCGCTAGTGCCGTGGTAGCAGTATGTATAAAGCTGAAGTATGTGTTTACATCCACTGCTGCCATGTTTGTAATGACTTATCGCGAGAACAAACATTCACATGTGATTTTATAAAAGTATTTCACATTTAATGGAAACACCGCAATTGCGAAACTTGTTTTTTTCAAATTGTTTTTTTGACAAAACAGAATATCGATAAAGTTTTGCGCAAAACTGCTAGTGATGGGATTTCCGGCTCTTTCTAGGGAGCTGGTTCTTTTGGCTCAGCTCATTAAGAAGAGCCGGCTCTTTCGGCTCCCAAGTGGCTCCTTAGATTTGGTTGCTTAAATCAATTTATTATTTTATTGTATTTTTTTATTATTTTAAATTTAATTGATTTTTTATTATATTATTAAATTGTGTGTAAACTGAATTACGAGTGTAAAAACATACATTGTATAAAATATGTATTATTTATATGGCTTTATTTATACAAAAATAAATTATGAAATACAAAAACAAAGGCCCATCTTAAGTAAACAAACAGGTTCAATCTCTAAATGTGTATTATTTGTAAATTTGCAACTACAAGATATGAAATTTTCACGTTGCAAAGTATACACTCTGCCTTTGAACTGTCTATCATGATAAAATGCGTGCAAACCATACATTGTTTCCTGTCACTCATGTTCCACACCTGTCCAGCATGTAGTCCCTCCTGTTCTGTGCCAACTGTGCTGTCACTACGCGTGTCTGTAACCACACCCCCAACTTCAAAGAGCCGGCTCTTAGAGCCGGATCGTTCGCAACCGACCCATCACTAAAAACTGCAATGGAAACGCGACTAGTGGAGCAACAAGGAAAGTATCAGGGATCACCACTGACTGAACATGCTGAGCCAATGGTGGTTATTCCCACTGTTAGGTAGGTGGACGCAATATTTTGATATTACTTTATATGTCATTATATATATATATATATACATATATACACACACACACACACACACATAAATCAAGATAAAATCGTGAACCTGTGAACCTCAGAATCTGATTTATTGGCCAAGTATGTTGGTACGCACAAGCAATTTACACACTCTGTAGTGTTGTATAAGTATAAAAAGTACAAGTAATCCACATTTAATTACAGATGAAGCAGGGACATTATGTAGATAGGGGTTCTAAGGGCTCATCTCAAGATAATGATTTCTGCCATAATCAAGCAGATCTAGGTACTTACACATCAGCAAACAGACTGAAAACACATCCATCTTCTCAACCTTCAGTCTGCGACAGTATCTTTCTTTTTATTAATAATGCACTTCATGCTTCTTTAATTTAACTTTCAGCCTTAATCATTAGTTTCATTTGTAAAGCTTGATGTGCACTGTAGAAATAAATATGCCTTTTATTATAGGTTGTGTGTGTGTGTGTGTTTGTGTGTGAGTGCTCACCCAAACACCCAGCACTGTGTCCCGACTCGTTTACACTGCGTATCTGTTAGATAAGCATAATATTGCCTAGAAAAGAGAAATTCAATTAACAGTCAATAGTCTCTAAAGGGACAGTTCACCAAAAATACAATTCACTATGTTGTGGTAATGTAATAAATACTGATGTCATCATAATTAAATGCTGTATTAATTATAAGCATTTAAGTGACAATTGCTGTATTAATGCAATAAGTATTTGTCGTAATGTCAACATTAAATTATTTATGCTGTAATTGTATTAAGTACTAATGTCACAATTAATGTTGTATCAATATTTGTCGATATTATATTTATGTAATAATCATTTCAGTGAACATGCTTTAATGCAACAAGTATATGTCAATGTCAACGTTCAAGTAATTATAATTATATGCAATAGTTTTTTAGTTTTGAACTGGAGCTGTGAAGTGAACATAGCTAACAATCACTGTGATTTAATAGTCACCTAAATAGCAGTTATTTCTGCAATAAACCATCAGATCAAACCTCATTCCGATCTTAATGAAGGTCTCGTGGATGAGGTTTAGGACACACTGAGTATTAAAAATGAATTCAGACAGCAGCAGAGCTGGTAGAAGACTGATCTTAGATCAGATTCCTCCATATTTATGACCGTCATCATCACTAAAACTGATTCTAGATCAGCACTTCTTGCTGC
The DNA here is from genome assembly GCA_036984385.1 of Crenuchus spilurus. Taxonomy (NCBI): domain Eukaryota; kingdom Metazoa; phylum Chordata; class Actinopteri; order Characiformes; family Crenuchidae; genus Crenuchus; species Crenuchus spilurus. The sequence continues at coordinate 14,405 of BRDA01002092.1, forward strand.
AAGATGGCAGATACAGCATTCAGCTACACAAGTTTGTTATTTTTAAACTCAAAGTGATGCAGTGCACAAATCCTCTAGTCTACGATACCTTCATTAAGATCTGGATAAAGGTTTGTGTTTGTACCTCACAGTAGGTGCGGTGATGATACCGATGAAGAGAATACGGCACCAGCTGAGAGCGTGGCATGCTGGAAAAACAAAAATGTGCTTCAGGAAGAAGGTGTTCAACTCTGTCAGCTGTGGAGAATAAAGAAAACAACCAAAAAGTAAATATTAACATCTGATGTACAATTCATAAGATCATGAAAAGATTCAGGTAGTAAGAGGAAATGTCCGTGTGTAAAGGCCAAGCTTCTGAAACCACTGCTGAATATGTGACGATCAAGCCCTCCTCAGCTGGTACTGGTTTGGGAACCGTAATGTTACTGTGATGAACATAGCCACATGGGCTCAGGAGTACTGTGAAAAAATCACTAGTCACTTTACAAAGTCTGCCAGTGCATCAAAAAATGCCACCTGAAACTGTTTTAGGCAAAGAGAAAAGATCAGATGAGTCCATGTTAAAGCTTGATTTTAAGAAGGACAGACATCAGATTCTATGTGCCAAAGATAAGGCCATCCAGACTGTCACCAACAAGAAAGTGCAAAAGCTAGCAGCTGTGGTGGCATGTGGGTGCACTGGTGCCCACAGCATGGGTGATCTGCATACATGTGAAGGTACCACTGATGCTGAAGCTTATTCTGTCACTTTAGAGTGACATATGACGCCATCAAGATGACATCTTTTCCCAGTAACTGAGCAGGAGTCGTTGCAGCATCAATTTCTAAATTTGTTTATATTTAGCCAACAGATGTTTGTCACTGAAAACACAAAAATGTTTTTGCCCTTTTGTCTGTTAAATAAAAATGTAAAATATAGTCTCTGCTTGTAGATAACAGCAGTACAGTATCAGAAACCACATAATCATGATTATCACAGATTACTGAACAAGTCAACACTGACAGACAAGTGTGATGATTTAGACATACAGGCATCATCAGGCTATTTGTAGTTCATAATAAAGCTGCACCAAGTATTAAACGTAGAGAGGGAAAGAAAGAAAGAAAAAGTAAAAGAGAGAGAGTATGAGAGGAGAGAGAGAGAGAGAGAGGGTGGAGAGAAAAAGAAAAAGTAAAAGAGAGGAGAGGGAGAGAGAGAAAGAAAGGAGAGGGAGAGAAAGAAAGAAAGAGAGAGAGGGGGAGAGAAAGAAAGAAAGAAAAAGGGTGGGAGGGAGGAGAGGGAGAGAAAGAAAGAGAGTGATTAATATATATATATTTATATGAGAGAGAGAGAGAGAGAGAGAGAGAGAGAGAGAGAGAGAGAGAGAGAGAGAGACACACACACACACACACACACACACACACACACACACACAGGGACTCACCTGCCAGATGATCATAAAGAGGTAAACTCCAGCCACTCTCTGGAAGGATGATTTGGGGTCAAACCATCGAACGTAGGTCCAGCTGGCTGGAGTAAACTGCAGGACTGCACGCTTTATCTTACCTGTGGTCGTGTGGATATGCCTACACACATAGAAAATACAGCTCAAATGACTTATTTTTACTGTTTACCTTTCAGAAAACTGCACGACTGCATGATTAAAGCCACTTATAGTGTTTGATGTGAACCTTCAAAATTGCTCACAGTGGTGGTGATGGGAACCAGACGTCTGAAGCCTTTAAAAGTTACCTAACCAAAAGCTATTATGTGTAATGGTTATGAGTACACTGCAGCTGGTGTCTGATACATTGTTGTATGATACTTTTGAAGATTTCGGACTTAAACATACTTCTAAAATCCATTTAGGGTCCATGCAGGGCATTGTCATTTTTTTCCAAATGTCATCACTAATTTACCATCTTCATCATTACATTTAAACACACAGGGGGCATCTGGTTACCATCACCACCACTATAAAGAAATCTGACTAGGATACCACACTCTGGAGCAGATAAACATGAACCTGCTGGCATCTAATGCCAGGCGTGGACTAGAGGCATAAAAAAAACAACAACATTGAACTATGTTGTCTGGAATGATGATGCTCCATCCAGTACTTTTGGGATGAGGTGGGGTGGTGATGTGCATTCATGTATGTATGTACTTGATGCTGGCCCAGTGGTAGGTGCGCATCTCCAGAAAGCGGCACACAGTCATTCCCAGCCAGATTCCTCCACCGTTACATAGCAAGATATCCAGAATGACTTGATCCCACCAACACTCAGCAAAATTTGGCAGGAGGTGCATGAAGAAGAGCTGCAAGAGAAGAGAGAGCATCTTCTAAAAGCTGGATTTCACAAAAGCAACAGCTACAGTAACCAATGCAGGTCAGGGAAAGTCATTACAGCAGATTAGTTTTAAACAATTACATTTCAGACAATTAGTTATGCCTGCTTACTTCAGGATTAATGTCATAATCCATCTACCGATACCTTTAACCAGAGGATCAAAACAAAATGTCTACAGTCTTAACACTTCAATGACTGGGGTAGCTGTCCTAGTGTTAAGGCTGTAATGGAAGTTTGTGCCACACCAAATAATGTGGTGCTAGCTGTATGCCACACACGTGCTTTGGGTGCCAAAAAATAAACAAATGTCTATGTAAAATTCAGTCGTGATGATTTCTTTTCATGGCATTTTGCAGAAGCGCTTACATTTTCAGTCTTGCTACATGTGTAGGTGAATGCAAAGTTTGAAGTCTTGCCCAAGCATATTGTGGAGAACTGCGGACGCCAGTCTGCCATGCAGGAGGCAGTATTATTACCCACAACACTATTGTAGACAAAGGGCTTCAAAACACTTCCAGGTAGAGAACGGTATGAAAATGATGTGGAGCAAAACACACTTGGAATTCACCAAGAAATTTTGTACAAAATCCCAAAATGGATCAAAGTGAGACTGAAAAGTGAAAGTGCACAACCACTGAGCAATGGGCAGCCCATATTTATGGTTCCCAGGGACATGATGCCCCATCATACTGGAAATAGCACTGTTCCTTCTCCAAATTGTTGGAGAAGTTGCTCTTGGAGAATGTTTTGATA
>BRDA01002092.1:32614-60278 GCA_036984385.1 Crenuchus spilurus
CTCCTCCTCTATCTGCACTTGAAATCCAACTCATTGGCTTTTAGCTCAGTTTTTGTTTTCATAAAATGAGACAACATCCAACTCTCTATTTGGATGCTGGCAGTCCTGTGACATCAGGTTTAGCCTCTATTTACTCCTTTAGAAATTAACAGTCAGTTTTGTTAGTATGCCTTTAACACTGATATTTGTAAATTAGATTTCGTGAAGAGACTACAGAATAATTGTGAATCCTCCAGGTGGTTACAGGCGAATTGATAGGCAATTGCTATGGGCCTCAGAGAAAGTTGTTTTGCTGTTGTTACCTGGTTCCCATAATCTCACAGGTGATAGATTAATGGTTGGTCTATTGAGCCATGACACTCTTAACTCATCCCAAAGTGGTGACTACTGATATTGGGTATGGTGACCTTAGAGTCATGTGCAGCTGCTCCTTAGTCTCCTATTTTATTGCTCAGTGCTTTTCTATGATTATATGAGCTGCATGTGTATCTGAATGATGTAATTAGACAAACAATTTCTGTCATTGTGCAATATTCACACTCCTAGAATACCTCTTAGACAATCAGATTGTGGGCACAGAACTAACTGTGGTATACATACTGTATATTTGTATAAAATGTGTTGTACATTACCAGACTGTTGAAATGTGCTCTACAGACAGCAGTACTCTCCCAGTAGATCAACACCGCAGCGAGGATAAACTCCAAAATGTGCAGCACCACAAGCACGGCCTTTAGCCCAATATACATATTATTCATATCCTGTAAGAACAGGAACAGAGTAGGGGCCACAGATGAACAAATACATTTCTTCCTCTTTATCTACCAAGCTAAGCCTAAGAGAAACCACAGTATATTCTTTTTAGGGCCTTTGTATGGCCACACACCCTTATGAACCAGAAAGTATTAATGTAACTACATCTCTTTTGCAAGGATATTTGGTCACTATTAGCAATTAAAATCAGACTGTAATTATACCTTCAAGAAAAACATCGTTTATATTTTTAAATCATAATTTAAATGAATGTTTCACCCAAAAATCACATTTACACACTTTCCCACGTACCAAAGATGTTGTCAATTGGACAAAACATCGTTGTACTCCAAATTTTGCTTCTTTAGTTTGGAGCTAGCACGCAAACATTGCAAAAAAATACTAGCACCCAATAGTCACCTAAATCAGGTGTCTAAACCTAAATCAAACAAAATTTCTCTCAGCCCATCAAAAGTGCATCCAGATCTTAATGAAAGTCTCACAAATTAGTGAATGTGGCTTATGACACAGTATGTCTGTGAGCTTATTAAAACAAATACGTGAGGCCCCGAGTGGCTCAGCAGGCTAAGACGCTGACACTAAGACCAGAGGATCACGAGTTCGAATCCCTGTCATCCTGTTTGCCATCAACAACCGGGGCCCACAGAGAGCAAAATTGGCAGTGCTCTCTCTGGGAAGGTTAATGGCGCTCTCACTCTCCCCATCACTCTCACAGTGCATCTACTCATTGGTCCATTCAGAGTGCAGAGATCCTGCATTTTCCTCCGAGCGTGTTGGCTCCCCAGTGACGGTGTATCAAGCGGTAGTTTGAAAAGAGGTGGTGGCTGCATCACACGCAACGGAGGAGGTTTGTGCATGTCTTCACCCTCTTAGAGTCAGGGACAGTGCAAAGTGATGGGGAAAGCCACTAATGGGTTGGGTTAATTGGCAACTACCACATTGGAAAGGCGAGAAAATTGGGTAAAAATTTTCCTAAAGCCTGTAGGTGTGAGGTTTTATTCATGTTTAACGCTCACTGTAAAAATCAATTCAGATTCTATTACATGTACATGAGATTCTGGTGTAATTTCGTCTTTTACAGGAGCTCCTCCATGGTTCTTTTTAGCAGTCGTAGCCAATTGACCCACCCATCCGCTAGTACTCTCCCAATCACTTGCAAGGTCCCTGAATCTAGGAGGGTGAAGACGAGCACAGGCCTCCTCCGATACATGGGAAGTCAATCACCACCTCTTTTTTTCAAACTAATGCTAATACATCATTTCTGGGCAGCCAACTCGCTCGGAGGAAAGCGCAGGATCCCCAGCTCTGATGGATCAGCCGGCAGACACCTGAGCCAGAGGACAATGCATGGTAGTAGTGATGGGGAGAGAGCACCATCTACCCACCCAAAGAGTGCACTGACAATTTTGCTCTCTGATCTCGGCTGTCGATGGCAAGCAGCATGACCAGGATTGGAACTTGCGATCCTGTGATCATAGTGTTGTTTTCATTTGCTGAGCCACTTAGGGCCTGCTCCACTGTGAATTTATTTACATCTGGATTCACCATGTCTGTTTTTTCTCCTTATCCTTGTGAGAAAAATACAGACTGAATTAACTGCTATTTTATTTAGCTAACAGCACTGATCTGCTCATTTTAGTCCTGTCCAGACGCGAGAAGCAAACGTCATCCCGAGTTTTTTGGCTGCTACTATTAGCTGTATTTAGTCCCATAGTGCATAAATTAACCAAAAACCATCATAAACCACAAATCACTCAATAAACTGCTTGACCTGGATAGACGTGGTCTTCTTGGTGTCCTGGGAGAGCATTGTGTGGAGAAAAAAACTTAAATGGATGAGAAATGCGAGACTTATTAAAGAGGTGATTATAATAACACCTACAAGTACAAGTCACTGTATGACTGAGAGGTCCTTACAGATCTGATGTGTTGAAATAACTTTAACTGAAATAACTTTAAATAACTGTTTATATTCAAAGTAATAATACACTACATATGTCTTAATTACCAATTAAATAATATGACTATATGTGAATAATTACAAAAAAAAATTTTAATATCATGGAAAAGTTGATTAATTTCCATAATTCCATTCAAAAAGTTAAACTTTCATAGATTATAGATTCACAATTGAAAAGATTTCACATATTTATTTGTTTATTTTCACATATTTTGATTGATTTGATGTGATCATCATTTCTTTTTTTTCTGCAAAAACTGAGAAGTAGTTTGGGCTGATTTTTCCACAGTATTCAAATTTTTTAAAATCCTGTTTTCGTGGGTTTTATGAGCTGGAAGCCCAAATTATGTGAAATTAAACAAATAAATACTTGAAATCGTTTAAATTGTGGGCCCTGAACCTATAATCTATGAAAGTTTAACTTATTAAATGGAGTTATGGAAATTAATCAACTTTTCCATGATATTCTATTTTTTTTTGGAATGGGTCTGTATTTATAAGTATAATCGTGTTATGATGTGATACATGCAGGTGTGTAAAGAAATATCCTGTAGTAATTTTAATGCGCCACTGAGGAGATGTGTACTATGTTTCATTACTGACATCCCCCCTGATAAATGAATCCAGTCTGAACAAGTCACACTGTGTCCTAAACCACATCGACTGTTCTGCGAGGCCTTTGTTACACCTTCATTCAGGTTGAGAGATGTTCTTGTGAAGTCTTTTTGCACTACGACTTTAGGTGCTAGTGTTTGTTAGCAACATTAGCTTTAGAGTGCCAGTCCAATTAAGCAAAGTTTTGACTCTGAATATGTCTGGGATGATCAAATGCATCTGAGGTAAGTGAAAAATATGGAGATATGATTTCTGGGTGACATATTAAGACTAATTATGATTAATTACTTTAAAATAAATTGTGCAGTTATACATCTGTATATCAGTAATGATGTAACTTGAGGTAAGCTTTACCTGTGGTGTTTCAGTACTATCCAGCAACGGACAAAGCACAAGAGCTGCAGTGGCCCAGAAAAGACCAATAATGTTGAAGATGAAGGATATTTTCATCTGTTTACAAAGACATATTTGTTATTAGGCTCCACACCCACTGGTGCATGTGTTCACTGTCAATGAATGATGATGACAGCAACCAAAAATCAATGTAATATGTCCAATAAAATATGTCAAATAGAATAAATAAACAGATAAACATAAAAATAAACATCCATTAAGGCACTGGATCTTTCTTACATACCACTAACATCAGCGGAGAGTGTCCAGCAGCGTATGTCATAATGCCACACGCTACAAACTATAAAGAAAACAGAAAATGTCTTTACTAATCAGCATAGAATTGTATATGTACAGTCTTGTGCAAATTAGTGCTTAAAACTCATGGTTTATTGACCCATTGTATACAGAGAACACTGTTAACTTACTCTTTATACTCAATACTGCAAATACTAAATAACTGAAAATAATCTGTACTACTCATTAAACTTTTTACACTTTCTATTTACTGGAACATCAGTAAAAGTTTGAAACCAAATCCAACATTTATTGTAACTGAAGATATGACATATGATTTATATGAAAATGTTTAATTATCAGCTGAAAATAGTCAGAAATATTGCTGGAATTAACAATGTGGTGAAAAAAATGTTCAAAATGACTTAATATTTAGGGTTTATATTTGCATTTAGCCTCAACGCAAGCAAAGTTTATTATATAAGCAATTATTACCAGTTTATACAGACATCATAACAAAAAGTACATAAACCACTTGGTCTACAATTAAAAATGTGTGATGCCATGAATATTTAATAGCAAAAAATAAAAACAAAACTATGTTAATGCTGGTTACAGTAAGTAAACTAAACACAAACTAAGCAGCAGTGTTTACAGTCATTGACCTTCTGTTAGTAAACGTTACATTTATAATAAAATTGGTCTCATTTGATTGAGCGTTGACCCCAAAAATCAACTCATCTTGATAAAAATGGCACTTTTACTTTTCTACAGTAGTAGTATCAAATGGAAGAGTGGGAGGAAAGAAAATTTGTTTTTTTTCTTAGCACCACCCTACTCCTCTGTTTATGTATCTTAAGAAAATTATGAATCCCTGAATGGAAGAACCGTGATGGGTTCCTTGGAGTTTAATGTATTAATTTATAGAATATAGTTTCATTTAGTTAGTTTATAATCAAATTATAAATACAATTCTTGTAATCTAAAAACTATAAACTTATTAATTAAATTGTCATTTATATGTATATTAATATTTGTATGTTGTTTCATATTTATGTCTATAATTTTTTTGTCTGCTTACTTACATTGAAACAATTGAATTTCCATTAATGATCAGTAAACTTATTGTATTAGAACAGTTAATAAAGGTCAAAAATTAAAATAATGCACATGTGTGTGAAAAAACAATGTGTTACTTCAAAGTGACTGACTTTGTGTTTTTCTGTAAATCTGAATGCATTGTAATTTGTACCCTACCAGAGCGCTGGGTATGATGTGGGTGGCGTGGACAGTGCCGAAGTAGGAGATAAAAATGACTCCAAGACACAAGATAAAAACTCCAGTGGTGATCTGAGCTGCCTTAAATTCACAGAACACAGAACTAACATTAATGCCTACAAAAAGGTAACATGTTTTATACTCATTACATGTAATTTGACATTTCAAGCTTTAATTTACTGTTTGGCTTAAAGCTTTTGAAATAAAAAAATCTGAATATCAGATAATTAAAATATTGATTAGAATTACATTTATAGTTTGAGTAAATTACTATTCAAACAGTATCAACATTTAAACAAAACAAAATTCTTTAAATATTCACTTTATGTGTGATGAATGCAAAACAGTTTACCTTATCACAGATTAACCTTTTCACAATATTGTAATTTTTGGAGATGTACTATTATATTATATGACTATATTATTGCTGATTGTGGAGCGATGATTTCAGAGAGTCTTTACCCCCATTGCCTTTGGCTGTCCCTTCAGAAAAATCTTGTATGTGTCCTTAAACACACAGGTGAATTTATCTGGCAAAAGTTGGCCATCTCTAGCATTTCTGATGCTCTTGACAGGGATGGTGATGACCATGCAGTCATCTGATTTGAATGTGTACCTCATTAGCCTGTGAAAAACAAGCATATTTAGAAATGCAATACAAACTTCTCTGCTGTCTCAGTCAAATAATACCAATACAATACAAATAATAATAGATGTTTTGGCACAGGGGACACCACATTTTTCAGCTGTTAATTTGTCTCACTTTCCCTGTCTTAGAATGTGCATTTTTTTGTTTCAAAATTGTCCACACAGCCTCTGCTGGGGAAAGGTCAGGACTGCAGCCAGGCCAGTCCAGTACCCTCTTCCTCCACATGTAATGCCTTTGTAATGCAGCATAAGGTTTTGCATTATCTGGTAAAAAAAAATGCATGGACATCACATTTCCACTGTCTGATGGTCCATCACAGATGCCTTCACACAAAGAGAGTTCTGGAAATGGTTAACATAAGACTTCTATTTTCGCAAAGTAAAAATGTAAAGAACATTTCTGAATGTAACACTATAGTGTAGTGATTGGCAAAGGTTTGCCTGTGGTTATGTCAGCTACTGATGAATAATGGGATTGGAGATAACGGTGTTAAGCTTAGGTTTGCATAACACACTGAAATTCCTTGACATTCCTTGAATTGTTTAATAATATTATGCATCTTATTGTTTTTAAACATTTCAATAATTTTCTCACATATTTGTTGGTAAATTGTCCATATTTGCTCTTCAAAGACTCCAAAAAGCCTTTCGTAGATACTGCTGTTGTACTAAATCACTCACTGATACTTCCTTATCAAACTACTCACAAATGTACTTCAGTAGAAGTTCAAGTACATTACTTTACTCACTAATACACTTCAATAGAAGTACACTAAAGATTCCAAAATTACAAATCCATTATATTATACATTAGATGCATCTGAGTAAATGGAGAATGCTGTATTCTTATTATAATACTATTTAATTTACAACTCGATATTTTTACTTGCTAAAAGTAATTGGCAGATGATTTATCTTGTTATTATTTAAAACAAGTAAAAAATAGAAGTTAAATAATATTATAGTTAGCTTAAGCTGGGTTAAGAAAGATGGTTTCACTTGACAAAATATCAGTTTAGAACACATTTTCATGAAGCATTTAGCTTGCACTTGTTGAAAGCTCTCTCTGCTGAAAATATGGTCATATTATGTATACAAATACAGAAAATACAGTATAACTGAATTTCCGGCAAGGGATTAATAAAGTATATATATTTATCTATCTATCTATCTATCTATCTATCTATCTATCTATCTATCTATCTATCTATCTATAACACATGGCCAACCAAGGCTGAATCCATTAGCATGGTCATCTTTAATTTTTACAAATGATTCACAAAATCCTGGATTAATTATTTTGTAGTTGGTCACATACCTGACTCAAAATTCAGTAAGATCAGCATGAAGACGAGTGCAAAGTCTGTGGTGTGATCAGCTAAGAGATGGAGAAATGGAGAGAGAGAGAGAGAGAGAGAGAGAGGGAGTGAGGTCACAGCAGTTTCATAAAGGATGTGGCCAAATTTGTAAACATGTACATTTTTACTTTAAAATAAAACTGCACAAAAAGGCATATTTATAATTCACTTATGTCTTAATGAGCAATATATTAATTAATGCATTATATATTAATTAATTGTGTCATCAATTCATACACATCTTCACTTAAAAGTGGGAGAGACTGAAAGGTGACTGTCCACCTCATAGACCAGGAGTATTGTTGTTGAAATAACTTAAAAATTCATTAAATCAGCTCTTATTATGATCAGAAAACTGAATAGTTTATTTACAGTCTTGGAAGAACTGGCATCGCCTAGCAAAGTTCTCAACAACAGTAAAGTAATATTTTTCCATGTTTACTAACAATGCTCACTCAACTGCAAAGTTTCACGCAGTAAGATAAAACAGAAAACACTAATTGTAAAAAAAAAAAAAAAACTGTTACATTATAGTTGTATTTATCTTATTGACTTACTTACTGGCCTGCTTATGTCATATTTTTATTACTCTCAACTTTTTATATATTTTGATATATGTTTCTACACATATTTTTACTGCATTTTAATTTAATTTTTTTTAAATAAAAATATAAAATAAATGGTTAGAAATTTGAAAATAATTCTAAATATGTGCAACTTATTTTATATTTTGTATATTTGTTTTAAACTCTTAAATTTCAAATGTAATTTTTTTACATTTGTATAAAAATTTAATCCACAGAAACTGCTGCTCTGAGTAAAACAATTACTTTAAGTAATTAACTAGCAAACAATTATAGTTGATCTGTGTTTCCATCACCCACAACAACAATTTATTTTAATGTCTTATATTTTTAAAAGTAAATTTTTTTCCAGAAAATTGATTTTGACAAATTAGTTTACATATATAATCAGATAAAGTGCTCAACATTGTGCTCGAATACATTTGTTACACAAACAGTAAGTAACAAGTGACCAATGCAAAACTGATCAGGAAAATCTCAGGTAAAATTACAGGTAAATATGTAATATTTTATTCCATTTTTGTCTTGCAATGGGTCCCTACCTTATGATGGTTCCTTTCTCACTTACTTTATCTCTTTGGGAGAGTTACTTTAAACTTTATCGGGTCCCAATACCCATTATCGGGGTCCATTTCTCACTTGCTGGGGTTGTTTTTGTTCTTGTAAGTGGTCTATCAACTATAGCATCTCCACCAAATTGCACCCCAATGGTTCATTAACAATCAGGTGTAATATCCAGATTATCTTAGAAATGTTGTATTTTCTCTGATAAAAGCAATAAAAAGTAAAAATCCATCAGATCAGAAGCTGAGTTTGTTTTGAGAGTATCTTTACACTAATATTTTGAAACTGTAAACTTGTGCCTGAAACTCACATGTGTAAAAAAGTGGGCGAGGCTTTGAGTCTGAGAGGCTACTCAGCTTCTTTTGCTCCACAGCTTCTGTTCAGGACAAATAAATCCTAAAGCTCTTCATAAATACTTCATCTCTTAGCTTTTTTTTATTGTTTTTTTGCCTTTTAGTATCTTTCTTCTGCTGCTGAGAAGCTGGACTTTGACTTTTCTGTGTAAGAAGAGCAGATGTGACTGAGGACGCCACACAGGAAGCAGACTGTGGTAAGTACTGATCAGGATCACATTCAGATAGTTATGCAAAATCATTAAACATAAAAGTATTTTAAGTAGTTTTCTTCTTTAATGAAAAAAGATAAGCAAGACTTTAAAAAGTATCAGCCAATCAGTGATCTATTCAGCTCACTATAGCTAATGAGTTTGTGAATTCAATATTTTTTATTCATATTGTCGGACTTAAAAAGTTAGTTTAGTGCCATTTTTGAAAAAATTTTTTTTTAACTGTGCACTAAAATATGTACACATTGTAGTATTTATACATACATACATACATATATATATATATATATATATATATATATATATATAGAGAGAGAGAGAGAGAGAGAGAGAAATAGATATAGATATATTCCCCACACACGCACTTATATACACACACACACACACAAACACACACACACACACACATATATATATATATATAATACATGACTGAACTAAAACTACATATTATGGTTAATCACGATGAACTCATTGTTTGGATAATATAGATGCCTCAGTATCACCTCTGACTCATTTCTTGTTTCGCTCCCTTAATTTTTTTATCACACTATTATCTGATTTTAGTACTAATTATAAAACTGAGTTTTACACATTTCTGTTTAAAAAAGTTAGTTAAATTATGTGGAATGAGAGATCTTTAATGTCTTCATTTTCATAATTTTAAATGTCTCCAGAACTGCAGACTTTTTAGAGTAATTTATAATTTCCACTGTTATTGGAAGGACTTCAGTTGTGTTGTTTTTGAGATCATTGTTGTCTTTTTGTTGCAGCTGTCAATCACATTAATGTCACAATTAGTTTAGATTCATGATAAATAAAAATGAAACTAAATCAGATGTTTGTTGTTTTATTGAACTTGATCGCATTTTGGAAGAATTTTCGACTCTGAAAATGATCAAATCAGTCATTGTTAACTTTAGAGGGAACTTGTACTTTAATGTTATTGTTTCTTTGGGAGATAACTGAATGTATCACAAAACCTCAAATTTCCGCAACTCTCCCTATCACTATAAACAATGTCGACTGACTTGGGTGTTTGCTAGATGATCCATCAGAAGTGGAGATCTGCGCTTTCCTCCGAGCTGCCTGGCGGCAATGTATTGCCAGCAGTTTGGAAAAAACAGGTTTGAGGTCACTGGTATTGGAGGAAGCCTGTACTCATCTGCCCCCTCCCAAGAAAGTCAGGGACATTGCAAGTGATAGTGATAGGGAGGGTTGATAAAAGGGGCAGGTTAATTTGCCACTAAAATACATTGGGGAGAAAAAAAAAAAAACAGAGCATTTGCCACCAAATTTAAGTAGCTTATACGTTAACTGGAGGTTCTAAAAAGAGCATGTAGAAGTTATTTTACATTTTGGATTGACAAAGTCATGCAAGGTGAAATATTTAATGTGGGGTGAGCTCAAGAGCTCAAGTGTCACATCAAACTAATGCACCAATTTCCCAGGTTGAGTGAGCTGTGTCTCACTGAAAAATTATGCTACGTCATAGCTAATAGGCTTCCTGAGAGGGATCTTCACCAACACATAATAACTCTTTCTTGGTGAAATCAAGGGGAAATTTCTCTTTAAACTCTGTGTGTGTGCTAATTACAGTAAAGAATATATTAATTAAACTGAGAAAGATGTTTGCAGGGTTCAAGCCTGCACTCATAATCACATTCTGTGAGATTAACAAGTTATAGTTAACAGCTGAATTAAAACATAATTTGAGATGCTAAGATGTGAAATTATGAAAAAATCTTATGAATTTGGAAAATCCCTAGTTGTATTTGATTTTAAAAATAGATGCAAAAAATAGAAGCAACTCAAGCTCCACCTTCAGACCAATGGTTCATAAACTATTTTTGTTTGTTTCTATTTTGACAGTGCTTTAACATCATGGCCTGTGCAAGTTTTGCGATGGATGACATTGAAGAGAATAAGGGAAGGCGCGGACATCAAACCAATGAGGACGACAGTAACCCACTGATTAAATACTACAGAGCCACCACGCTGATTCCTGTTAAGCCACCCATTCTGCATCGACTGCTTGACAGACAGCCAGCAGCATGGGCCGTAAGACTCCTTTTGTACTAATTCTAAATCAACACTGTACCTTTAATATTAAACCAATACTCTACCATTTATACCAGGGGTGTCCAAACTTTTTTCACTGAGGGCCACATACAGAAAAATATAGGAGGGGCTGGGCCACTTACTAGAAATTAGCTATATAGTCTTAACTTTAGTGTATTAAAGTTAGAAAAATCAATTAAAAGTGGTCAAATATGTTATATTGTTAAATATAATTAAAGACAAAACTGCCTTCATCACAGCTTTCCATAAATGGACTTTTACTGATTTATTCAGAAAAAGCTTTAGTAGCTCATTCTCAGAACAGCAGCCTCAGATTTATTCTTAGACAGAAGATTTACAGCACAGAGAAAAAACAATAAAGGGGAAAATGGGACGGGTACATTTCAAGCTTGTTATTTAAGTTATTAGGCTTAGCAACACATCTATTAATGTTCGTTTGAAACGGTTCTCAACATTAACAGACTGAACTGGATGTAATAACAGGAGTGCATATAATTTTAGTCAATTATTCTGGTGAGTATCAGCTGCGCTGGGTATGTAAATCGGGACATCCAGCTGCGGTGCTGATCCGACGCCACTTGTGCCAAAAATACGGACAAATGTCACTTTATCAAGGAGCGAATTTGCATCAGATGAGATCAGCTGACTGCGTGTGCAGTGTGTGCACTGTGCACAGTGGTGTGTACTCTGTGTGTTAACAAGAAAAATGCATAAATGCTTAAATTTCTTCTGTGATTGTCCTTTTTGGTGGAGCAACTGCCTTCATCAACAGTAGCTCCCCATGGTGTTATAACTAAGAAGTGCAATACACTCAAGCAAAATTTGAAGTGAGGGCCACATTCTATTTTATTTATAAAATTTCTTGCGGGCCAATTAAAAATGGACCGCGGGCCGCAGTTGGTACACAGGCCGTAGTTTGGACACCCCTGATTTATACTATAAACATACAGCACCTTTAATATTATAACAATTCTTTACCAGTACTACTAACTCAATACCGTACCTTTAATACTATACTAACCTACTATACTTTTAATGAAAATCATTTTAATATTATAAAACAAATATACTTTTAGTACTATAAAAATACGGCATCTTTAATTATTAACTATTAATGTAACTTTAGTGCTGAATCAATATTGTACCTTTAATAATGTAACAATACTGTATCTTAAATAATATAACTATACTAAACCTTTAATATTAAACCAGTACTTTTTAATACTTTACAATGGCTGTACCTTTAAAACTGAACATGTATTAAACTACTAAAAACAATAATAAACCTTTAATAATAAATCGACACTGTACCAATTCACTAAATTTAAAACTGAAACACTACTGAACTACTAAATTCAGCAATGTACCTTTAGTACTAAACTAATACGGTACCTTTAATACAGTACTTTAACCGTATTGTACATTTAAAGCTGAACCAGCACTGAATTACTAAAACAATATTGTATATTTAATACTGAACCTGTGCTGTGTACAGTACTAATTTTATTTTAGTATTGATCCAACATTAAACCTAAATCTAATGTAAATACTAAAAATGAGCTGTGCCGTATCTCTCTGTGTTGTATCAGTCTGTGCAGATCAGCAGTGGAATCTTGAGTTTCGGGCTCGGTGTGGTGTTCGCCGTGGCGTTTGGCATAGAGGACTTTCTCCTCACACTCTTCAGGGTTCCTCTCCTGACTGGAATAATGGTAGTGATCTGAATTATAACAGAATAACAGCAAATATATTTAAGTAAAATTCACAATTTTGCACTTATATAAGATTTTAAAGGTGACATTCAACTTATTTTACATTTGAGCACTGCTGACCTGAGTATTTATGAAAATATGTTGACAACTATCATCATAGACAGATCACTTATGCTCAGATGTGAAATGAGATGAACGTCCCCTTTAACCTATATCACATTAGGCTCTGATTGCTTCCACTTGCTCTAATGGAGTCTCTTTTTTATTATTATACCCCAGTTTTTGGTTGCTGGATCATTGTCCAATCTCCTGTATAAACACCCTGGACTGCTGCAGGTTCCTGTTTCAGTTTAACACCATTTCATCTTTTCCTCTTTTTTGTGGTCAAATAAGTAACAGCTCATTTGTTTCCCTGCAGATCTGCTTCTACTCTAATGTAGTGTGTATGGTTGTGGCCACTGTTGGAGCTGTGATGCTGTGTGTGGACTTAGCCAAAGACAAAAACCACATGGCCTTTAAGGTAACATAGGAATCCTTTTAGACTGTATCAGTGATGATATATTTAATAAAGTACACTATCACTGACAATTCACAATTTATATAACGGTATTGTTTTAAAATGTTTAATGTCTGTAACATTATGACCAATATGCTAATATTGCTGATAATGCTCCACCCTATTGCGGTATCCGGATCATATGTTCCAATAGCTCGTGTATATATTATTATGGTGTATATAACAATATTATGGTCTCAGGGTCATATGTTCCTAATAGCTCGTGTTCACAAAAATCTTTTTTCTTAGGGTCCTACATTCCCAGGGTTCTATGTTCCAATGGTTTAAAATTCCCATGATCCTATGTTCCTAGGAACCTATATTATCAGGATTCTGTGTTTCCAGGATCCTATGTTCCCAGGGTCCTATGTTCCTAGGCCAGGGTGAGCTCTAGGGAATTTAGAGATGGTCAGGTGACCAGGTGCTGACCAGGTGTTCTCTTCATGCCTCAGACACAAAACACAAACACACACAAAAGTCTTAAAACATTTTGTTGTACTTGTTACAATGACAAAGTTACCTAACACGCCAAGTTGTCTGGCAATTGTGTCTCTAGTCTTCACACTTTCAGCCATGTACAACATGTCAATCAACCATTCTCCTACTATCAAATGCATCTTAACACAGCTGCTACCAGATACTAATACACTACACTGCGTGATCTCATGGAGTGTCTGTGTGTTTGCAGGTGGAAATTGTGGTGCTGTGTGTGACGGTACTGGACATGCTGGTCTCCGCTGTTCTCATATTTTTCATGCATGCTGAGAAACGCAACTTTGAAAAGAAGGGCTCCTTCTCCAGCACTAACTGAGAATGAAGCTCAACTCTCCTCATTCACAGCCAGATTCAGACCTGCTGGAGAAAAATTGTCATGAGCCTTTACTACCAGTCTAAGAAAAGTGGACCAAGCTGGGGACAGACTGGCTGAGAATTCATAAGACGTAGAACAAACAGAAGCTATTTCAGCAGTTTTTAACCAAAAATTACATTTACAAGACTTCTCCCTTTACCCCAAAACTCAATTTTGAACTAACATGGGAATTTTTTGTTGACATCAAGAAAAACTGCATTAGGGGGCCCTGAGTGGCTCAGCGGGCAAAGACGCTACCACTTTGATCATGTATAATGTCATGTTGTAGCGTTAAGGCATATAGTGTTCATGGGAAATGTAGGAAGTACTGCCAAGGGATAAATGACAAAGAACGGAGCCTTATGTATCATGCATGTAATACCTCTTGCATCACTGGCAAAATTGGCTAGTAAGTTTTTATTAACATCCGCCAAAATGATTTTTTACCTGCATTTGGCGGGTTGGCGGGTGTTAATTTAGAACCCTGGCTGACACTAAGACCAGAGGATTGCAAGTTCGAATCCCGGTCATGCTGTTTGCCATCAACAGCCGGGGCCCAAGAGAGCAAAAATTTGCAGTGCTCTCTCTGGGCGGGTAGATGGCGCTCTCTCTCTCTCTATCACTTTCACGTTGCAATGTCCGCTGGCTCAGCCGTCTTCTGATTGGTTCAATCGGAGCTGGGGACCCTGTGTGCCTTCCTCCGAGCGCGTTAGGCTCTCCAGTGACGGTGTATCAGCGGTGGTTCGAAAAAGAGGCGGTGGCTGCAGCACACGCAACGGAGGAGGTTTGTGCTTGCCTGCACGCTATTAGAGTCAGGGACATTGTAAAAGTGATGGGGAGAGGCCTAACGGAGGGGATGGGCTAATTGGCTACCACTACATTGGGAAGGGGATAAAAATTGGCAAAAACCTAGAAATAAATTATTTTAAAAAAAGAAAAACTGCATTAAAGGAGATGCAATTTGTTGAAAAATCTAATTTTGGGCTGGACATTTGGAGTGGTCTTAATTTTCAGAGGGTCCAGTGTGGCATAATTAGTTGAGCATTTCTTCCAAGTTTCAAGGATTCAGGAAGTGAAATATTAATTCAATATAAATGGGTAATCTATGAAGTAAATTTGGTTAAAAAAAATGTTTAATTTCTGTTCTAAACAGTCATATCAGAATATAACGACTACCTAATAGTGCGAATACAAACCTTTGGCTCAGTGGTGATCTCTGACACTTTCCTCGTTGCTCCAGTGTTCTTTATAGAGCTTAAATGCTCTACTATGGTGTGTCGATTGCTCTGTACTATGTGATGGAGCCTGGCATCAATGGCCAATGGGGCACCACTGTTATGCTGTTGGGAGTTCATTCTCGGTGCTCCTTCACTACAGCAGATCTAGAATGTAGTTAGCAATTTTTGAGATGCTACCACCCTTCACCCAATACCCTAATATCATACCCTTAAGGACATCAGTCAAATTATGTTCTTTGCCCGTGATGATCATTTTACACTCTGCTTCAACTGACTAGTGTGCTCACTTATTTATACATGAGGTCACATGACATCTGTGATGTCCCGGTTTGAGTTCATTCCAAACCTTGGGTAGTTGTAATATTCTGATATGACCATGTAGATCAATGCTGAAATCTGTGAATGGTAACTATTATAACTACAGTAGATATCTACTGATTGACAACATGTGATAAGGTAGCTACAACAACAGCCATTAACAAATTAATGTTTTTTTGTATGTTTAAAGATACAAAAGTGTCCAAATGTGTAAGATATAAGCAGGATAACATATATAGGATAACTGACATGTAGCAATCCTATAAGAACCCTGAAATAATAATGTAAACCCAGCACAGAAACAACATGCTTAGCTTAGCAACTGAGCACTAGTGCTAAATAAAATGCTAGTTAGGACAACTCAAAGGCTTTACAGATTTCGCTGAAAGAACGGTTCACTCAAATGATATTTACATATTTTTCCACATTACTCACATTTATTCTATCAGCTGAGGCATTTTTTGAGTCCAAATTTGGCTCATTCAGCTAAGAACAGGAGCTACAAAGCTAATGCTAATAATTACTAGTGCTAGAGCTCAGTAGATAAACTGAAACCAATTGTTTGTTATCAAAAAACGTCTCTCAACCCACTGAAACATCATCCATATCTTAATGAAAGTCTCACTGACTAGTGGATGTGGTTCAGGACACCATGTGAAAATAACAAAAGCATATAGGTGTGGTATTTAGGTGATTATTGAGTTCTAGACTTTGCTAGCCTCACAGTATTTGAGTGTATGTATTATGTATTGTGTGTATTGTGGATGTCCAGTGCCACATCAAAATATTACATTATTGTGAAGTTTGTCCTCATAATTTAATTCAAAATGGTAAAATGTCATGTATTTTATATTCTTTACACATAAAGTGACATTTCAAGCCTTTTTTGTTTTACTGTTGAGCAGTATGGCTTATATCTCATAAAAATCAAAAGTCAAACTATCAACATTAAAACAAAACAAAAAGGTTTGAAATGCTACGTTATGTGTAATGAATATAAATAATATAGTTAATAAGCTTGTACATTATAATTATTTTTATTATATACATACATATATAGTAATACTTTTTATTATATTATAATATAATATAGTTTACCTTTTAAAAATGTTATTAACTTAAAGATTTACAATAATCTCATTTTTGATGATGCACTAGTAGAAGCAGGAAGTTTTGCTTATTGAAAAGTTTCTCAACAGACCTAGACTGTTATTTCAGTTCCTTAGTCAGTGGTTTTACATGTGGTCAGCAACTGAATTTCTGTATTCTGAGAAAGATTATGTGTAGTTGAGTTTCTCTCAGCTGTCGGATAATGAACATTCAACATCACATTGAAAAAACTGAATTTTATTAGTAGTTCCAGTCCTACAAATTATGCGGTTTTCTTGCTGTACATGCTTACATTGCTTACAAAGGAAATAAAATATCTGCTTTTCAGATCTGCTGCATCCTTGTACTTGTTTTTTTTATTCAGTCGCTGTTCAGTCCATAGCGTACCAGCAATCATGCTGCTTTTCAGTACTGCAAAGCAACAGGGGACCACTTGATTTGAGCGAGAAATGTTTGTATGTATGTACAGTCATCTGTCCTTGTCGTGACCATTGCTCAGTCCATGATGGTCCAGTGCTTGGATCCAAAATCCAGCTGAGCATTTGAGGCCTCCAGAAAATGCCATGGGTATCACAGCTATGAAGAAAACAGAAAAAGATCATTATAAAAACTGTCATGGGTTACAATTAGTGATACTTATTACTGTATTAGGCATTACTAAATGATTGAAAAGTGTCAGGATCCATCTTTTGACAATCTGCCATCTTTGGCAGACATACTTGCTCATTTATTTATTGAGGAAAATGATCCAATATGACATATTTGTGAGAGGCAAAAGTATGTGAACCTTTGCTTTCAGTATCTGGTGTGACCCCCCTTTGCAGCAATAACTGCAACTAAATGTTTCCGGTAACTGTTCTTTAAATGTTCTTTGGTAGAACGACTTGTGTGTTTAGGGTCGTCGTCTTGCTGCATGACCCACCTTCTCTTGAGATTCAGTTCATGGACAGATGTCCTGACATTTTCTTTAGAATTCTCTGATATAATTCACAAGTCATTGTTCCATAAATGATGGCAAGCCGTCCAGCAAAACAGGCCCAAACCTGATACTACCACCACCATGTTTCACAGATGGGATAAGGTTCTTATGCTGGAATGCAATGTTTTCCTTTCTCCAAACATAACTTTTGATACTTACAAATGTGTCATATTATATCATTGTCATCAATAAATTAATGACCAACTACAATATATTTGTCTCATTTGTTTAACTGGGTTCTCTTCATCTACTTTTAGGACTTGTGTGTGAAAATCTGTTGATGTTCTAGGTCATATTTATGCAGGAATATAGAAAATAAAGGGTTCACAAACTTTCAAGCATCACTGTACATTAGGGCTGAGTATTGGCAAGAACCTACAGATACATTTATGATACAATTTATTGTGATGTATTCTGATATTGTAAGGAAGGTGACAACTTTTTAAACCTAATTTTAGGAAATCTGTGAGTGGTGCATCTTTACACTAATTGTTTCTGTTGGAGTGGAAGAGTCTAATGTCTGAAGAAAGATTACAACAATGCCATGTAGTGGTTGGGGGTTTAAATACAACACAAAATTAATCACTAATCTTTGCTTGTAAACAACATTAAAAATCCATACTGTGATTTTGAGAATAAATACAGTTTCACAACATACAGTAATACTGTGATACTCAGGTGTATCAATATGTTTACACCCGTGTTTTACATATTTACTCTTGTTGCCATGTTGATCTATCTTGAATAGTCATATTGGCTGGCTTGGCTGGCAAAAAATAGCACCTGTACAATGTAAATGTAAAATGAGACTCATATGGCTCAGTGAGTGTTGATGAATAAATGGAATAATTGTGAAGCCACTTAAAAAAAACACTACAGCAAGATAAGGGAAAGAGCAGAGGAAGGAGATGCAAGATAAAAGGAATGTTAAAGATGAAAAATTACCACCCAAGCAGAAGCAGTCATTACACCACATCCCACGGCACCACAAGCATATTTACCAAATACATGAAAACCAATACATTAGAAGCATTCAGTCATATTTCAGTTTTTCTGCTGTCCAAACTGACAAAAGAGTAAGTGGATTCATGCTCGTCAAATCATGTAATTAAAATAAATGAAAGAGGCTGTATGGGATAGAGTACAGAGGAGAAAGTAAACATAGGAGCCTGAAAATGGTCTATTGCACTTTCCATTTTTGTTGAGGAAACGTAAGTATCATCAACATGGATACTAAATACTAGCACTGATGCTAGCATCTCAAGGCGTCAGTGGTTTCATATACAGTGGAACCTTGGTTATCGTTTGTCATTGTTATTTTTCGGGGAAAATTTTGTCCCATTTATTGTTCATTCGCCTGGTTTTTCGTTGGCTTTCCCACATGACTTCACGTTAATTTTGCAAAAACAAAGCACCCACCCATGTGTTCGTCACTCACCCAGGTATTTGTTATTCACTCTGGCTTTGTTTCTCATTGCTTTTCGCTGATAACGCTCAAAATGAACTAAAACACATCACACTAAAGCGACGGTACGCAGCACTACCACCTCAAAATGGGTGTGAAAACAAACAGAATGGGTGCACAAAACAAAGGCTGCGGGCTGGACCACACCGGCACGCTATAAACCGGAGCGTAAACAGTGATGTTAAATGTTCATTTATCCGTTTCATTAGTCTTTTGTATTTATTTCTCAGTGTTTTGTGTGGTATGTAAAACTTGTTATTCTATATATATATTTATTTTTTTAATAAATATTTTAGAGTGTCTATAACAGATTAATTGGATTTACATGATTTTGTATGAAAAATATGGCTTCAGTTATATTTCAGGTATCATCAGGCTCTTTAGAACAGATTCATGACAAAAACTGAGGTTCCGCTGTATGTGTTTTTGCTATATAAAACACTGTACTGTAGTGTAACTGCCTGGGTATTGCAGTCCTTTGCTGCTAACTTTAGTCTCTCAAACTGTAAACTTAGCTGAAATCATGCTAATATTAAAAACTAACAGGTAAAGAAAGCACAAGCTGAAGAAAGAAATCAGTCCAACTCTTTCTTCACTTAGAAACATATCTTGAGCTGTAAGAACTGTTTCTACAGGCTAGTTTTAGTACAGGTTTGTTTGTGTTTTATAAAAGAATACAGAGGTAAAGTAATGACTAATTAGATTACTTTTGGCAGGAAATAATTAGTAAAGTAATTCCATTACATTCAGTAATTTGTAATGGATTACTTTTTTTTTCCAGTGACAACCCTAATGCTGCTTAAGGTGCTGGAAAAGACACAAACTTTAGCAAAACTGTATACATACTGTAGGTACCAACTTGGGTTCAACATTGGGTATGAAAAAAAGTAAATTTTAAAAAATATTTCTAGCTCTATAAGATGGGACTGTATAACTTACTTTTCCTTATCGTATATTTTTGTAGTTTTATTGAATTTACTAAAACCTTTATAGCAGTGTCCCCCAACTTTACAACTGGATGGGCAAATGACCCAATGCCTCCCGTAGTTGGCACCTTAGACTGTATATAATAAACTGATTCCCTCATGCAAAGAGAAATCTGATGAAGGCCAGTTTGCAGATCACCCCAACATTAAAGCCGTAAATGAGAAAATCAGGACAAAAAAGCTTCACTTCACGCTCTTTACTTACTGAGCTAAACCTTTTCAGACCAGTGTGGAGAGACCTACAGATACATTATATGGCTTATTCTGCTGAAACAAAATAACAAAAAGAACACATGTTGAACCAGTGCGGCTTTCAGTACAAACCAAATCCACTTTGTGTTGTTAAAGCCAGTGTTTTTGTGTGACAAGGCTTTCAAAAATTTTTTAAGGTGACCCAGAAAACACAAACAATACATCTAATTCTGTAAAATTACTCAAACATAATATAAAAACAACATTAAACACAATACAAATACATACTCATGTGATGGTAAGACTGCCTGCTCTGTATGGTCTTGTTTCTTAAAGATTTATCTGCAAGAGCTTTCCTGGCATCAATGTTCAGGAGTGTTGGGCTATTTTGGCCATTTTTGAACACTTTCACATACTGTATCAACATTGCAGACTCGAAAATACACCAAATATTTTCACTTTCAAAAATTACTTTGTAGTGAGAGTAAAATATTTCACTGACATTCACCCTAACCTCCCAACTACAACCCCTAACCCCCAAACACAACTCCAAATCCCAACACCAACTCTAAGCCAAACCCCAACCCAATTCCACCTCATCCACAAACACCAACTATAATCTCTTCAGCGCAACAACTGCTATGTTCAGAATTTGAATGTCAACAGGTACTCTCCTGTCCCTTTTCTTTTTCATCTTCTCACCTATCGTGAATGAAAAAGGTCTTTTCCCACCAGCATTCCAAAAAGACCCACCATATTCTGCCTCTGATTGGCTGGTACATATTTAGGGTAAGAATATCAGGGCCAGAGCCAACCTTATGAAGCTCATTAGCATTTCCATTTGTTTTTCATTCTTCTTCTGCAGTTCCTTTTCTTGTCTCACAATGCATTAAAGGGTAAATAAACAGGTTACTTTGAGCCAAATATAACCTGCTCATTTATACTCAAGAGAACAAATCTCTTGAGTGTAATGAGGTAGAAGTTCACTCTAAATAGACGCAGCTTTATTATACAACTTGCAACATATACTCAAAGCCAAATCCTTACCTGACAGCAATGTTGATGTGCCCTGAACCTGGGCCACACCTGCATTTACTAGTGGCCTGACATGCCAACAGGGACTAATGGTTTAGAATTGGGTGAGACGTGGTTGTAAAAACAAAAACAAATATTTTGTTTCATTGCAGCTCAATAAAACTCCCCATTCTGCATAAAGCAGGGGTAGGCAACTCCAGTCCTGGAGTGCCGGTTTCCTGCACAGTTTGGTGATCTACCTGATCAAACACACCTGATTCAACTCAGCGGGCAATTAGCATGTTTAATTGTAGTGTCAGAGCAGTGACATCACCAAACTGTGCTGGACAGGACTGGAGTTGCCTACCCCTGGTATGAACAGCGCCATTTAGCATAACAATACAAATAAAAACATTAATGATCAAAAATGTGATCTTTCAAATTACAATACAGTGTATGATAGCAGGTGTTCGTGAGGAAACTGTCACTTTTATACCTCCACTGTCCAAACTAACTCAAACACTACACTCTTAAAAGAGATGGTTCTTCAAGGGTTCTTTAGTAAAGAAAATGGTTCTATACAGAACCATGAACATTCAAAGGACCCAAAGTGTTGGTAAAAGAGTTCTTCAGATTGATGAGGAAAGTACGGTAGATGTTTCTATGTAGAAGTCTTTTGAAAATGGTTCTATGTAGAACCAAAAATGGTTCTTCTATTATTACACTGTAACAAGAGCAGAACCCTTTTTCAGAGCCCTTGAAGAACCATCTTTTTTAAGAGTGGTTTAATAACTAGACCGAGCTTAAAGCTCCAATTCTGGGCCTAATGGTATGTCGGACCACCAGGTTTGGGCCATATGAGTGTTGCTAACAGGGCTTCATTGAACGTATGTAGAGGATTGAAATTTGAACATCAAATCTAAATCTCTCTCAGCTTTGTAGCTCTTTAACAACTCACCTCTTGTTTAGCTAAATTGTAATAAGTCTCCTTTCTTCTTTGCTGCATACAGGTGTCTTTGTTTTAAACCGAGATATTTTTCAAACCTCCTCACATCTACTGTGAGTGTGCTCGGGTAAGTGTGCACATGTGCCCAGTTTTGCGGTGAGCAAAACACAAAATGCATATCATCTGAAAGCCCCCTAATGATGGGTGGAAAGACTTTCTGTTTTTCAGAGGCTGAAGTAAAGCTGCTGAGAAATGAGGTTAACGTGTTATCTTCATCAGTTCCTGTCTCAGGCCTAATAAGCCATTACTGCAACCTTTAATTCACCTTAATGCTATATAATGCTCTCTGCTTTTGCATTTTTAGAACAGTCATAATTGACATCATTAAGCCCCACACTTCTACTGGCTGATGCATTGCATTAAATGCATTAACCTTAACAACTCTACTCTTTATATCTCATTGACAGACATTTAAGAAAAAAGTTTAAGGATTTTTTATATTTATTTTTTTTTACAATAATGAAAAATTTGGCTTACCAAGTGACTTTTTATGCTCAGATTTTATCCAAAAACTGGGGATGGGACATTTCTTTTTTATATAATTTTATTTCTAATTTTTCCCCTCCCAATGTAGTAGTAGGCAATTAACCCATCCCATCAATTAGTGGCTCTCCTCATCACTTTGCAATGTCCCTGACTCACCAGGAGTCAATGCACTCGTAGGAAAGCACAGGATCCCCAGCTCTGATGGACCAATCAGTAGACACCTGAGCCAGCATACTGTGAAAGTGATTGGGCCAATTTTTTGCTCTCTTGGCCCTCAGCTGTCGATGGCGAACAGCATGACTGGGATTTGAACTTGCAATCCTGCAGTCATAGTGTCAGTGTTGTAGCCAGCTGAGTGACTTGGGGCCCCCGGCATGGGTCACTTCTTAAAGAGATGGTCTTATCCAAAGCTATGTGGTCCAAAGCTAACCTTCCAGCTCTCTTCCCTAGACAAGCTTGAGTCAATTGTGCCTCACTGTGTTGGACAACAGCAAAAACAATATAATTGACTATATCATTATATTTAGGCACCAGTCCACTCTGAATCAACACAGAAACCTAGGTTAGTTCTTGTGTTACCATCACTAACCGCGGTGATGAAGTTGCTGGTTTCGGCTGCAAGCTCCTGCTCTTTGTGGAAGAGGACTGAGGACGAAGAGGAGGATGAAGAAGAGGGAGCTGAAGAAGAGAGGAAGGATGAAGGTTCTCCACTGGAGTAAGAGTCCATGAGCAGAGGAGGATGAAGAGGGACAGTCAAGGATGCTACAGTGGCTGCTCCATCACTGGACACGCTCTGGGAGGACGACTCTGAACTCTCTGTGACTGAAGAAAATGGGAAAAGAAAGAGAGAAGGTGTGAAGATCTCTGAGATTAGTTTTGCACAATTTTCCAAATATCTTTGATGAAGTTGAGGAGCCAAGACATGTTTCGAGTCCAAATTTAGTCAACTTCAGGCTAGCACTGAACAAATGTTAGAACTCAATAGTCACCTAAACCGGTAAGAATACACGCCTTATCCAGATTTTAATGAAGGTCTCACAGATGGATAGATGTGGTTTAGGACAGTGTGACTTAATATGAGCTTAAAATATAACCCAAACTCTTAAAATGGTGAGGTCTAATGTTTGTTAGCAATGATAGCTTCAAAGCTTCAGTTCTAAATAAGCAAAATCTGGACTCCAAACATATTGTGGCTGATGTGGTGTGTCAGATATGATGAGGATGATGGTTTAATGTACTGTTCATGCACCATTCAATACAGAATGCAGTGTGAATAATAATGTGCTTAATAACCCCCTCCACTTTAAACCTGCACATAATCAATGGACACCACAACTCAACAAATCTTCCATAGTTGTGTTTAGTATAATAGAGTTTATTATCTATCCATCCATCCATTATCTTGTTCACTTAACCCCACCTGGCGGAGGGCATCACAAACTATCCTAGCCAAGCCCGTGTTTATTATTATTATTATTATTAATATTGCATATGTGTAAACATTATTTTTAGCAAGAGACTAAAAAAGTAGCTGGAATTTCTGAAAAGTTATGTTTCAAGTTGAAAAAAGATAATTGAAGGGGTTTAACCTGAATATAGTGATGTATCATTTCTAACCCTTAAGACAACACAAGGGTTAATAAATTCTGTAGCTGTAGTGTGTGAGGTAGCTGGCTACTACCAACTATTAGTCGTACGCTAAATGCTAACCTCATATAACCACAGGGTCAGATGCTACCCTCAGTGTCTTCATTGTCACAGCATTGTTCACTTTTAAACTCAGTTGCCAGTTTAACCGCACACTAGCAAGCGACACACAGCCCCCTATAGACAAAGCATTAGCTATAGTGAAGCTAATTCACACCACAGGGGCCTGTTTCCTGCTGCACTTCCTGTGTTGGTTAAGCTTCGGCCTGTAGACCACCACCCCTGTGTGCTCTTTTTTTTAACACTTGATATTGGAAAATGTCTTATTATGCGCTGATGATACTCAGAGAAAACTTCACAGAGAGATTTAAGACCCTGGTTCTATCAAACGTTCAAACCGTCACTTTATTTCTGTTCACTGGACACTTTAAATGAGCTCCAGTGATTTTCCATGCTCAAAGGGCTTTTATACAAAAATACAAAATGTAGATTTGTGTATTTATAAAGAATCCTTCAAATGACCAGAAAATGTGTTTTATGCTTTACAATATATTAACACATGTTTACAATTTACTGCTGAACACTAAGAATGTAGAATCTTCTATAGATGTTTAGTCCCAGAAAAAAAATTCATGCTGCACAGAACTGAAAGGACATTATGTAGGTTCATGGTTCATTTTCACTGTAACTCACTCATGGAGGGCTGAGTGCCTACGTCCTGCTCCAACTCATCCTCTTCAATGCAGTCGTAAGGCCAGCCAGGCAGTGTGTGAGGGTGTGTGTGGGTGAGTGTGTGTGTGGGAGAGGTGTAAAGGTGCAGGTTGAGGAAGGAAGAAGAGGAGTGGCTGCTGGAGGAGGAGGAGCTGCTGTTGGAGATGGTGGAGTGGGGCCGTTTAAACGGGCTGGAGTGGTCCGAGGGGGAGACGGCAATGGAGGACCGAGAACGAGACTCTGTCAGAGAAAAAGAGAGAGAGAGAGAATCTAAGTCAGTTATCCATGTACAGGTAGTGAATCAGTATCTTTCCTGTCACTGGGGTGGTGTTCCTCAAGGGGATGTCTTTGGCCCGATTTAGTTTGTGAACTCTATCAGATTGTGTTGTAATGAATATATTTGAAGTTGTATTGACTCCGCTCACCCTCTCCTGACTCCAGACCTTTACATTTATTTTATTGTTTAAAAACAATAAGATACTTTCTGTCCTGGAAAAGTCAATGTAGTGAACCTTTAAGATACACTGTTGAGGACCATGCTGGATATTTCCACTTTTGCGCTCTAATGGCTCACAGGTGAGAAAGAGAATGTGAGAAATAAAAAGAAACAGAGACAGAGAGAGAGAAAGACAGTGAGAGAAAAAATGAGTACCTGTTCCTTTCATGATGTAGTCGATGGCTCGGTCACTGATGGCCGCTTCACTGGGTTTGATGTCCATAAAAGGTTTGTTGCCGATGCCCATAGAAACCATCTCCTGCATTCGCAACTCTGAGGTTTAAAAGAAGTGTTAGTAAGCTTTGCACTTTACAATAATCAGTACAGACACACACACTTTCCTAGTCCAAACATAAAATTTTCATCAGATTTCACATGGCACGACTATGCAAATTCAAAATGTCAAATGACATCACAACCATGATGAATTGAATGTGGGCTATTTTTGCTCTAAAAAGTAATAAATAAGTAATAACGTTCAGTTTTTCACGTTTTACATCATTTAAAATATGATTCTTCCTCAAAGACACCCCTTGGTTCTGACCTCGGTTCCGTAATGCCTGTCTCCACAGGATTTTGCCGATGATGGCGGTCCAGGCTGCTTTGGTTTCTGCTGAGTTGGCCTGCAGGATGAAGGTGTCCTGAGACTTCCTGCGGCGAAACCAAATCTCAAAGCGTAGGCCGCTCTCGCCCACGTTCTCTGTCATCCCGATCTCTGCAGTCTGGAGAGGAGCAGAAGACATAAATATTTAGCATCTACTGACAGAAGGGGCAGTCAAATGTACTGCCTGTCTGTGTATATTTATGTCTATCTATCTGTCTCTCTGTCTGTCAATCAATCCATCCATCTACTTCTTTTTTATCCATGTTTACATAGTACATTTTATTTCAAAGATGTAGAAAATGTTACTCTTCCATTATACAGACTCATTAATGCTGCACTTGGAGTTGAATGAAATGAACAGACATCGTGTGCTCCGTACCTTGTAGGACTGTTTGTAGATATAAATGTCATATCCTCCCTCAATCTTTTTGGTCTTGCTGAAGAGGATGAGATCCTCAAACAGGAAGACGTGACGGAGGTACTTCTTACGTCCACACCAAACCATGAACTCATCCTGACACCTCAGCTGCCCCTGTTCCTTTAAATTCACCTACACATCAACAAAATAACAAGGTCAGTACCAAAGCAGCACTTATTTTATTCTATTCCTGCCTCTCTCATGTGTTTGTCTGTAACACTATGACATAATACACTCATCATTACAGATGCTGTAATAGCTTCTTGGCCACAACCATGTAACTTACATCACATCCACGGATGGCATCCATGGCCAGCAGGTCATTGCCATGGCGAAGCTGAAACTTGACCATCTCCTCTGCAGCCCTGAGGTCAGTGAGCTCCTGCTCTTGAGACTGGCCGCACTCTTTAATCAGGTCCTTCAGCAGCAGAGCGTATTTACTCATTCTCTGGATGGGTTTCAGCAGGTAAGAGGCCAGGTCCATCTTATCCTCCAGTTCCACCTGCTTATTCTGAGTGAAGCATTGGAGGAACAGATATGTAAAGACTTCACACATGTCTGTGGTAACCATAAAGCTTTCTTTACAACTAACGTTCTCCCAAACAGGTTTAATGTGAAGTATTACAGTGTCTAATAAAAATGTCTTACAGACAGAAATCAAGAATTTTCAAGATGTCCTAATAAAAAAGGCAAACACACACACATACACACACACACAGAGTCATGTCAGAATATTACAAACTGGATTCCAAAAAAGTTGGGACACTAAACAAATTGTGAATAAAAACTGAATGCAATGATGTGGAGATGCCAACATCTAA
>BRDA01002093.1:0-27158 GCA_036984385.1 Crenuchus spilurus
CAACTGCCTTGGGGGCCATAGCAACCACCACAAATACCAAAGCATCACCTTACAAACCAACTGGGATACCTTAGCTTGTGGGCCATGTTAGCATTACGCAATATCCCGTGTTTCCTTCAGGAAATGCACTTTTCTAGTTGTATTGTGCAATACGACCTTTGATGAGCCAGTAGTAAACTTTTCAATACCCACCCTGTCTCTCACAGTGGGTACCGCGGACCTTTTTATTCTGGGCGACGTCCGAGCCAGTATGGCATTCTTAGTTTTCCACTTCATTACAAAGTATTATTACTTTTATTAATATTATTTAATTACAATTACATTTTTGTACATTAATTTCTGATATTATAACTGTATTAATTAATTTCCTTAATTTCCTTAATTTCAAATCAATAAAGTATCTATCTATCTATCTATCTATCTATCTATCTATCTATCTATCTATCTATCTATCTATCTATCTATCTATCTATCTATCTAATTGTCTAATGACACTTTGACAAGTTGTCTCAATATGAAGTGGTTATATGTATAAATGACTTGATCGAGCTCATCTTTTTGAGATCTCAATGGACTTTACAGGACCCGCATCAAATTATCATCTTTATTTTTACCACCGCAGCGATCAAATGACGTAATGGACATATGATGTCATGTCCTGCTCTGACTCCTGTTGACGACAAGTGCTTGCTTTCACGAAGGCAAATCAAAAGCAGACATACATAGATGCACGAATTCGCTCAGAATTAATATGTAGACGACTTACCATAATTATCTGAATAATTTACATGTTCTTTTTATTTCCGGATTATATCAAAATACGTTAAATATTAAGATAATCCACTAGGATCAGCTTTTATTTTGAAATCTGCTACTCCATTGGCTTTGATTCTTTGACGTTTTTTTCAGTCAAGGCTGCAGAGAGGAACGTCATTATTGCTCTTTAGCCACGTTTCCACTTTATTTTGTGGATGAAGGCAAAGGATTCCTGAGCGAGGTGTTCAAAACGGACTACCCACCATGTCGGCCGAGGAGGAGAGGGGGGTAGTTCGTGTCAAAGTCAAGGTGAGAAATTGTGGGAGGCAGCAGCAGGAGGAGCAGCGGGGCGCGGGGAGCCGTGACAGCGCGGACAGTGAACAATAACAGAGCGGCGGCTAATGGCTAACAGATGCCGCTTACCTTACAGACAGTACAGACAAGTAGTGAAGCACTTCAGCTTGCCAGCTCATCACCACCTTTCCTCAAATATTCATATTCTCATCTTGTGGTCATATAGATTTAGGATTTACTACTAAAAAGCTACTGCAACAACGCTCACATCTATTTGTTATTGTTAACAGCTAATCAGAACTAGCCGCTGAATACTATAGTCACACCTAGGATTGTATTGGTTGTTATTGAATATTGATTACTAGTAATGGGTAAAATTGATAATAGGCAATGTTCTCATTCTCTGGCACATTGATGTGCCATTTTGATAAGATAAGGACGGATTTGACATTAACAGCTGGTAGGTGTCCTTACCTGTTACCGTTAGCATTTTGCCTCTGCGTTGGTCTTTTTCCACATAAGCTAGTGAAAAATGACTAAAGATTCACAGAGCTGGTATAACCTGGTAACTCTGGCCTGTACATTTCGTGCAATTGTCAGTCGAGCCTCATTTTCGTTGACCAACTTAAAATGACTGAAAAGGCAATCATAGAACCCTTTTATTCAAGTTACAAGTCGTGGGGATGTGATTAAGGCACAAGCCTTGTTACTAGAAGGTTGGTGGTTCAAGCCCCTGAATCAGCTCGACACAATTTTGAGGTACCTAATACCTGGATGCTGTGGGTTATAACTCAGGACAGTATGTCCCTTTTTTTAAGGATAATATTCCTTTGTATGAAATCACATTGGTCAGTATGTCACTTTCACTTAAACTTATGCATTTTAACTTTTAAATGGGTCTTAATCTGTAAATAAAATTCAATCTAAATACAAAATCAACAAAAGCCAGGTTGTTCCACCTAGTGTCTAATAGTCTACTTGTCAAATAGTTGATATAGTCTGTTACCAGTAAAATGTAAACAAGTCATATCTCCAATTGTTCATCCTTGTTTCATGTCCTTGTCCTTGTCTCCGTTCCTCATGAAAGTGCTCAGTCATTGACCAGTGTTCATGCACACAAAGGAATTTGACTTCTGCTTTTAACCCATCCATGCAGTGAAACAAATAAGCATTCTAGGGGGCAGTGAGCACACATGCCCGAAGTGGTGGGAAGCCCATATCCATGGTGCCCGGGGAACAGTTAGGTGCCTTGCTCAAGGGCACTTCAGTCATGTCCTTCCAGGAGATCAAGCTGGTGTCCTTCCGGTAACAAGACTAGATCCCTAAACACCAGGCCATAGCCTTTTGTAGACAAAGGCTTAACTCCTCCTTATCTCATGTCTTGTCATGTCATGTGTGCAATCATTTACTCGGAATAAGACAGAAATGGTATTAGTTCTGTTTGGGTTTATAGAGTACAAGGATTATGAGACGTATCAGAGTGTGGCTAATGAGTCCGGCAGAACTGTCTAGAACAGCTTACCTAAAAGGAGAGAGCAGAAGGTAAACAAACATGGGAGCTCCTCGAGACACTGGCATCCCTCTGCTCCACCATCAACAAACCTGACTGATCGATGTGAGCAACAGTAAGACGGCCAGTGTAGTGCTGATAGAACTGGGCTAATATAAAATTTTCTGGCTTTATTAAGAACACTGGCTGCTGCATTTTGACTAATCATAGTTTATTTAGGTTTCTGCTAGAACATCCTGATAATAGTGCACTGCAGTAATCTAGCCTTGAAGTAATGAAGGCATGTACCATTTCTTTCTGCAATATGTATTTATAAGGTATTTCTTAACTTGGAAATATTACGGAGATGTAGAAAAGCTGTTCTGGTAGTTTTAGTTATGTGTTGGTCAAATGATAAATCTGAGTCAGTTATGACACCAAGATTTTTTGCTACTAAGCCAGGTGTAACAGTGAAGTTATCCAGATTTAAACTTAAACCTGCTCATTTATTTCTTGTGGTCTTTGGGCGAGAAGAAGAACCTCTGTTTTGTCACTTATTTAAAAGCAGGAAGTTATATGACATCCAGAATTTCACATCTTTTACACAGTCCTCCTTTTTTAATCTAATCCTGTCATCAGGTTTAGCTGATATATAAAGTTGTGTATCATCTGTGTAACAGTGAAAACTAATATGTTTGCTTATAACTTGGCCTAATGGTAGCATATAAAGAGTAAATAATAAAGGTCCTAAGATAGAACCTTGGGGAATTCCATATCTCACTTTTGTACTATTGGATGATACTTCATTAGCATTTACAAACTGGTAATGTTCTGTTCGATTTGAACCACATTAGGGCTGTACCTGTGATTCCAACCGTGTTCTCTAGTCTTTTTAGTAGAATTATGTGGTCTGTTGTATCAAAAGCTGCAATTAGATCAAGTAAAACTAACAAGAATAAGCAACCTTGATCAGAGGCAAGAAAAAGATAATTTATCTTAATAAGAGCTGTCTCAGTGTTATGATGGGGTCTAAATCCAGATTGGATATTGGATTAAAAGCTTCCAGCCTGTCTTCTACAACTGTTTTGTTCTATCTCATCTAATCTTGATAGCAGACAGCTTTGGTTTAAGGCTACAGATGCAGTTTTTTATCTAATGTTTTCTATTTTTTTATTGAAAAAGTCCATAAAGGTGTTACTGCTAAGATTAGCTGAAATCAGAGGTTCAGTGTCTGCATATTTTTTTAAGTTTGGAAAACACACACAATCAAAAAGTACTCTAGTGTTATTTTTATTGGTTTCAATCAGTATTACCAGATATTCAGAGCATGGTTTACTTTTATTTACTCAGTAAAGCTGTCTTTCCAGGCACAGTGGAGTATTTTAGTTGTCTTGCTGCATGACCCACCTTCTTTTTAGTTTCAGTTCATTAACAGATGTCCTGACATTTTCCTTTATAATTCTCTGATATAGTTCAAAATTCATTGTTCCATCAATGATGGCAAGCCATCCTGACCCAGATGTAGCATATCAGGCCCAAACCATGATACTACCACCACAATGTTTTCACAGATAATAGGGTTTTTATGGTGGAATGCAGTGTTTTCCTTTCTCCAAACATAACACTTTTCATTTAAACCAAAAAGTTTTATTTTGGTCTCATCCATCCACAAAACATTCTTCCAATAGCTTTCTGGCTTGTCCACGTGATCTTTAGCAAACTGCAGATGAGCAACAATGTTCTTTTTGAAGAGCAGTGGCTTTCTCCTGGCAACCCTGCCATGCACACCATTGTTGTTCAGTGTCCTCCTGATGGTGGACTCATGAACATTAACATTAGCCAATGTGAGAGAGGCTTTCAGTTGCATAGAAGTTACTCTGGGGTCCTTTGTGACCTTGCTGATTATTACACACCTTGCTCTTGGAGTGAATTTTGTTTGTCGACCACTCTGGAAGGTAACAATGGTCTTGAATTTCCTCCATGTCTAACAGCTTAAAACTTTCAGTTGAACCCCAGCACTACATGTTTGCATTATAGTGGAATAGTCTAATGGCTGAAGATAGATTATAAGACTGCTGTCTAATGGTCGGGGGTTTAAACACAACACAGAGTGAACCACTGTCTGCCATCAATCTTTTCATGTAAACTATTAAAATCAATACAGTGTTTTTCAGAATTGATACAGCATCACAAAACTGAGTATGATTGCAGTACATTTCTACTGATCAGATTTAGCACATATGCTGGCTGTAATTGCAGATTTAAATACATTGTTGAGGGTAAATGTAATTATTTGTTAGTGGTCCTTTGTCCAGTGTGGTTTGGTGTAAGATAATTTGTGGTACGATATGTGTAGATTGTATACTTATATGATTTATGTATATGTATAGAGTAAAAGCTAAGGTAGCAGAGAAGTGACTCATTAAATAACATTTCTAGACACCAATAAATTATTTTAAGCTCTGATGTGATACCCGATAATTAATGACTGATAGTGGCAGATGCCAATATCATACCAATAATTTAAACTATTTTAATTTAAGCATTGTAATGTAAAAGATGTGCTATATTATGGATATCAGTTTCCCAGTTCAGGGAGGCACAAGGTAGCCTTTGGGGTGTAGAAGGACAATTTCAATTGTACATGCTAAAAAATAATACACAAAAGTATTGATTGGAATTTTCAGCCATCATTTATTGTCAACTAATATATCAGTTGCTGGTATATTGTGCAAGCATAGTAAAGTTGATCTATCATTTGCTTGAAAGAATATTATACTTGCACAGAACAACGAATGTTGTGGTGATTGTAATTAAAGCATTCTAAGTGTAAGCCCAGTTAGCAGATGAATAGACTTTCTCTCCTCTTTTCTTTTTGCAGAAGTGTGAGGGAATGCTGCCAGTGGAGTTCCGCTCCTTTGCAGTTGATCCACAGATAACATCACTTGAGGTGTTGCAGCACATCCTCATACGAGCCTTTGAGCTCAATGGGTGAGTGTGGATAATAAATGGAATGGAAGCATGGACAATTAGCCTAATTCCTCTTATCCTGGTATGCCCAGTCCTGGTCCTGGAGATCTAGAGTGTTCAGATCCAACTCATCTGGCACTAATATTTAGATGCCCCTGAAAGTTTTCCTAAACTTATTAATAATATTAATAATAATATTGTTTCATTTCGACAGTTTTGATCAGTTTGATCAGTTTTCTTATTCAACTTTATCATTCTTTAATACTCCCATCTTTCTGTTTCACAGAAGGCGTAATTTTGGTATTAGTTACCTGTCTCGTGATCGTGGAGGTGTGGAGGTCTACCTCTCTCTCCTGTCTGACTGGGATTTAGACGCAGCATTTGTCAGTGCAGCTAAGCCTTATCTCCAGCTTAAGATGGATATCAAGCCTTCAGAAGACAGTAAGTATTTTTTTGTATACTGTGATAGGACCCATGAAGGATAATAAAGCCCTGTTAGTTAGATAACATTTTTGTGAAGCACTTTGAAGAAATTGAGAAAATACATATGTGCATATGGTAGGATATTTTTTCTTAAGGTTTCTTACCTACGGCTACCTTTTTCACACCTCTAGTAATTGGAGTAAATAAAGTGAGCAATATAATGAAATTGTCATTACATTACTGAGCTTTGTCATAAGCGTTTCACAGCATATTGTGGGTATTGACAGTACCTGTTGTGTCACCCAAGGTTCAATTCTTGGGCCGCTTTTATTTAATTTATAGTCATTCCCTCTTGATCAGATTCTACAAGATTATGAGATATCACAGCTGTGCAGATGATACTCAGATTGACCTATCTTTTTCCCCAAGTGAATGGGATCCCCTTGACCCCACTTCAGTGCATCACTAACAGGACGGGACAAAATATTCTGCAGCTGAGAGAGGGGCAGACTAGCTACCTATCTGGATTCTAAAGCCTTTGTATCAAAAGAACAGGCTTGTAACCTTGTTGTACTACTGGACTCAGATCACAGTTTTAGTAATCACATGCCTAAGGTAAAGATTAAACAGTCATTTGCTCCTGCTAAGATGAAGTCTAAAAAATCAACTTTTTTAAGAGATTTTAACTGTATTAAATTTCAGTATTCAGGTTTTTCAGTGCATGTATACTCTTATTCTAAATAAATTTCTTTCTTTTTCTCAGTCTGTGCAATGTTGCTGAATTCTCTTGAAGACAGTAGACAGAGTTTAAAATGACGCATGTGAGATTGCAACATAATATAAAACGATATAACTTTGTAATAAAAGAAAACATATGCTGGTTCCAAGAACACCTCCTGCCTCCTTGTTGTCCTGGTCGAGCTTTTTTAAACACTGTTAGCTCACTGTCCACTCTATTAGATACATCAACCTTATTGGTCCACCTTGTAGATGTAAAGTCAGAAATAGTAGCTCATCTGTTGCTGTACACTTTGTGTTGGTCCTCTTGTCCTTCACTGGTGGTCACAGGACTCTGTTGGCTGGATATCTTTGATTGGCACACTATTTTCACTCCATCAATGACACTGAGGTGTTTAAAAACATCAGCAGCTCTGCTGTCTGATCCACTTCTACCAACAAAACTCACACTAACACATCACCACCATGTCAGTGTCACTGCAGTGCTGAGAATGATCCACCACCCAAATAATACCTGCTCTGTAGGGGTCCTGATCATTGAAGAACAGGGTGAAAGGAGACTAGATACAATAGGCAAGGAGTGTAGTTACAAGAAGTTAGTGTTAATATTACAGCTGAATTGTGTAAATCCTTATTGGAGTTATATGGCTCTTAGCATTTCTGTGTGTTGCCATATCTCTCAGGTCCAGTGCTCGAGGACTGGGACATTATTAGTCCGAAGGACGTGATTGGCTCTGATCAACTACAAGGAGAGAAGAGGTCGCTGGCGTCCACTGCTCTTCCCTTCACCCAGTCACTGCTGTCCCAGGTTACTGATGACGTTCTTCACCCTGTCAGCCAGCTGTTTTACCAGCCAGTCTCTGCTGCGTTCAGTCAGGTTCCTCATCTCCTAATGCAATCATACTACAAGCACAGGCAGTTTCCCAAACATGCTATGAAGGCTTCAACTGCCATGCATAGTTTATGATGACATAGGACTGCATGTGTCATTTTGGGAAACAGCATGATGCCTACTGATAATATTAATATTAAATAACTGCTCCATTTCCTCAGTGAAGATATAATAAATTGGTACATTAAGGGAAGGCCAAAGTTTAAAACGTGTTAAGTATTTACTGGATACTGTGTTTAGTATAAGGTCTTTTGCTACAATTTCTCTCTCACTCATTTTCAGATGGGTAGGACACTGTCTAGAGTGCAACAGGCCTTGAGTTGGTCTTATGGGGAGGAGGTTAAACCATTCAAGCCCCCTCTTAGTGATGCAGAGTTCCACAGCTACTTGAACAGCCAGGGTCAGCTAACGCGACCAGAAGAGCTACGACTACGCATTTATCATGGGGGGGTTGAGCCGTCCCTGCGCAAGGTGAAGTTAAAGACGGAATTATATTTGTGTACAGTAACCTTTTAAAGCCCTTATTGGCTAAATAAGTCAAAATTATATTGTAATTTTTCATACTGATGGGATAGAGTTTCAGATCCAATCATAATTCCAGCCCAAAAAATGCTTAAAACCCTAAAAATCCCAGACATAGTACATTGTAAGGCTAAGCTACATAGATTCCTGTGTACACAAGTTATTGGTCTGTGTAACAAAAATGAATCTGGATTTAAAATGATCTCTTGGTATTTACCAACCTATTTTGAATCTTATTTCTTTATTCATGACAGGTAGTGTGGCGGTATCTTTTAAACGTGTACCCAGATGGTCTGACAGGACAGGAGAGGATGGACTACATGAAAAGAAAGACAAGAGAATATGACCAACTGAAATGTGAGTGGACAGCCAGGGACAGCTCAGAGGATTTGGAGTTTATTAGAGGCAATGTGCTAAAGGATGTGCTCAGAACAGACAGAGCCCATCCTTATTATGCTGGATCTGAGGACAGCCCCCATCTGACAGCCCTTACAGACCTTCTAACAACCTTCGCTATCACACATCCACAGGTATGTTACAGTGGTCTATATAGGCTTTAAAGCTTAAAAGCTTGTTACATAGACTTCTAGTCTCCTGGAAAACTGGTTCCAGTCCCCTCAAATACATATGTGACTGCTTATTTATCTAATTCATGGAAAACTGATTTCTCTGGGCAGTATCTCCTTGTTCCCCAGAAGCAACAAAGTTATTTACAAGTTAGCAACCACTTGCAGTAGTCCCTAAATTAGACTTTTTAGCTGCAATCAACCATTTGTAAAAACAAACTTGAGAAATCAAGGAAGAAAAGTTAAATATATGTGATGAGTAAATTTGTTCTTTTAGTATGTCAAAAAATAATAAATTAAATCATAAAACAAAAGGCATCAAATATCATTTAACAGGTTTGGAAGTTGGAACAAGTGTGAACAGGGATCTAGTGTGTCCCTGTAACCTAAACCTGTCATAGAGTCTCAGCAATGTTGGCTTAAAGGAACATTCCTTGCTTTATTTTCATAGGTGTCTTATTGTCAAGGCATGAGTGATATTGCCTCTCCCATCCTCGCTGTCATGGACAATGAAGCACATGCTTTCATCTGCTTCTGTGGCATCATGAAGCGCCTAGAAGGCAACTTTCGTCCAGACGGCCAGCTCATGTCCATAAAGTTCCAGCACCTCAAGTTGCTCTTGCAATATTCAGACCCTGAATTTTACTCGTATCTCATTTCGAAAGGTGCAGACGACCTGTTCTTCTGTTACCGCTGGCTGCTTCTTGAACTAAAGCGTGAGTTTGCCTTTGATGATGCTCTGAGGATGCTGGAGGTCACCTGGAGCTCTCTGCCTCCAGACCCACCTGAGACTGAAGTCGAGTTACTTGGGCCACCACTTGAAGCTGAACAGCCATTGAGTCTCGACAGCGGGTGCCAAAGGTCAGAGAACGAAGAGTTGGAGAAAGAGCAGACAGAGAGGCAACGGAGGCGCCATATGCTGAGGCCATCTCGAGAAGAAGCAGACGGATTACCTAATCTCAGTTTAGAGATGGAGAGGAAGGAGGAGAAGGAGACTAAGAGAGAAGATGAAAAAGAATACCATGTCCCAACTGTGGGCCAGAGCAATGCCTCTGTAGATGTACCTCCTTTTGAGAAGCAGTCTAGTTTTGGAGAGTTCAAATACTATAGTGCCCGAAATGAGGACAGTTTTGAGATGAATGAAAATGACACCTCTGATCCCATGCTATCTCCAGTTGAGTTTCAGTCTGCACATTCGATGTTGCCTCTCGCAGTCCGTCAGTCTACAGAAGACAGTGAGGATGATCCAGGAGAGAGGCAGCCTTTGATAAGCAGTACAGACAAACTGTCATCTCCTGAGCTAGAGGAGAGAAGTTCTCCTAATGGCCAGATTGCCTCTCCTTTTCCTTCATGCACGGTCAACTGGAAAAATAGCTCCCCTCCATCTACGGCAACATCTCCTTCAATGTCCAGCTGGAGAACAGCATCTCCAGATGTCCCAGCAGTGAAATCTTCATCATCTTCTTATATCGGAGGAAGTACAGCATCTCCTGATAAAGTGTTAGGGAGACTTACATCCACAACTGCTATATCTAATGGAACTGGAGTGCACTCCCCATCAACCCCCACAGGCAAGTCAGGAGTTTCTTCTCCATCACTTGGCTACAATCGCTCTCTGCTCTCGTCTCCTGTTTTATCATTTGGCAAATCACCATCTCTGCCTAAAGCATTCTCCAGCAACCTTCCATCACCATGCAAAGCTCCAGGTACTGGAATGAACTCACCAAATGCAAGTAAATCAGACACTGGTGGTGTGAAACCCTGTTCCCTTCCACCTCCCCAAGAGTTTGGAAAGGGAAATCCATTCATGTTGTTCCTGTGCCTGTCCATCTTGCTGGAGCATCGCGATCACATCATTAAAAACAGTTTAGACTACAATGAACTGGCCATGCATTTCGATCGTTTGGTTCGCCGGCACAACCTTGGGCGTATTCTACAGCGCGCCAAGGCCCTGTTTGCTGACTACCTGCAGAGTGAGGTTTGGGACTCAGAAGAAGGGGACGAGGTTAGCTTGGACTCCCCCACTACAGCTGCGATTTCACCGCACACCCCACCAAGATCCACCTTTTCCAACTTGCAGCCCACAGTGGCTACCTCCCCAAACTCTACCTATAATTTGGCTACAACGATTCCCTCCCCTACAGCCCCCACAGCCCTTTGTCCCTCAAACTCCTGATTCATTTAATCTCCAGCAGCCATCTTCACCATGCAAACAGACACAGGTGAAAACAAAGGGAAAGTGTACTTTAGTGCTCTTCATATGCTTTACTGTTTTTGTTTATGTGGCAAACCAAAGCTGAACAAGCGCTTCTTTCCCCAACTCCCTTCTCAATGTAAGATTTTCCACACAGTATTTTTTTCTGAAATTTAACACCTTTAAGATTTTTTTCTACATGTATGTGTGCTATTCATTGTACTGTATGTAATTTACTTTATCTTGCACTTTATCTTTTGTTTCTTAAGAGCAGTGATGGGGAGCGCTGGTCCTCAAGTGCCAGATTCATGCACAGTGTGGTGCTCAAACAAACGTGATTCATCTCTAGAGTTTATCACCAGGTCAGCGCTGAGAAATCAGCAAACTGTGCTGGACACTGACCCTCGATTCCCTACCCCTGCTTTAGAGGACAGGGCCAGTTTTTTATGCTTTAAATTATGTAAATAAAAGCTCTGAAAAGAGCAAACCACGAACAGCTGGAAGACCTTTTAACAGCAAAAGTACTGCTGGATGTATTCCAACAAAGCAACAAAAATTAGCTGTTATCAG
Organism: Crenuchus spilurus; assembly: GCA_036984385.1. NCBI lineage: Eukaryota > Metazoa > Chordata > Actinopteri > Characiformes > Crenuchidae > Crenuchus > Crenuchus spilurus. Next base: position 11,415 of record BRDA01002093.1, read on the forward strand.
TTTAATATGAATCTCTACAGACTGACCTGTTTCACTGACCCCTCACTTTTGCATCCTTTTAAATTCATGTTTATTAAAGATCCAAAAGTGTGTGTTTTAGCTCAAGATTACAGATACATTAGCTTGTCTCTCAGAATTCAATTTTACAATGGATTCTGTATTTTGACAATAGACGTATATGTACACCCTGTATTCACTGGATCTCCAGTTCCAGTTTTCAGTGAAAAGGACTGCGTAACTTTCCAATAGTTGGGATTTGTAAATTATCACAGTTGTTACTCCACAAGGCCAGAATCATTTACTTCTGTTTTGTTCTGAAAAGATGCTGAATTGTACAGAAATCATCAACCAAATTACCAAGCACATTAAAAGTATCTGTGGCTTTTAACATAAGTTATATCCTGAATGTACAGTGCAAATACTATTATCAAATACCTGCTGACCAGTTTTGCCCATCTTAGATTTTGTTGCGGAAGTGCCTCTTTTCTTTGAACAATAGTATTGTTATTTATTTATCTTCAATTAATCTCTTTCACCAAAGGCTGTTTTGCCATTGCAAGCACACATTAATATGTTATGGTCCTCTAATGTAGAGCCATAATCAATGTTACGAATTCATCAGATCCACTCATTACCTTCCATTACATTTAATTTTCAGTGAATTTTGATCTTCAAGTACAGCATTATTTCTCACAAGAATTCTGGAATTCTTTACACTAAGTGTACTTTTATTTTCTTTCTTGTTAGAAGTGCTAAAATCCTTTATACGTCCTGCACATGGACCAAAGGAAATGTCCTTGAAAATGCAACCATTCTGGGCCTCGTGCACAAAGTATGATTGTTTATTTCATTACTTTGACTCTATGTAGAATTCTTTACTTGAACCTTAAATTATTCCCATTGAGAGATTTGCTGGACTGAATGCTAGCAATACCCATATTTATACAATACATTCACTTCAGACTGATGTGTTTTTCTCACGTGTGTGTGTGATGCAGTGAATGGGGGAAATAAGCAAATAAATGGAAAAATTACAGTACAATCTGGAACAAAATAAACTTTTATGTAATGAATGGCTGTGTTGGTGATGCATACAAGTTGTTAGTGAGACATTCTACTTCATAAGTGCACTCGCTATTAACCCACAAAGTAATTGAATCAAAAGTGGATTTTTTTGTGTTTAACAATGCAGGAAAGCTAGTGATACTTGAGTTATGGTCAAGTTAAAAAAAATCCAGTTTTCCCACTAAATGTGGTCAGTAGCTTAAGGCAATTGATGTCTGACGTTGCTTTTTCATTTCTGTACTAGAGCTACAGGGCTATTGTAGCCAGCAACTCACGGTGCAATCTGCATGTCTAAATAACACACTTCCTTCAAAACAGTCAAGCTGTTAAGTAATCTCAAACAGGCTTGCACATTGGGTTTATGAACACTGCACTGTAGGTTATAAAGTGGATTGCTTATCTAAAAACAGTAGGATTATATAGAGCTCTTGTGGTGACATCAAGATTGTATTTATAAGGTGTGGATCTTAATTAGTGAAATGAAATGATATGTCGATATATTAACTTCCCTTGTGACCACAATTATACATGTTATGTTAAGGTTTTTAAGTAAGGCATTAAGTGTTTGGAGGTCTTTTTTCATGCCCACAAAATACTATATATAAAAAATCTATAGACTTCTAAAAAGAGGCAGCTTCAAAATATAGACTACTCAAAAACTTATAGATATAAAGGGATATTTTGCTTTCAGGTGAAATTTCAGGATGAACCTAAAATGCGCTCTAACCTTTACAGGTCAACTTAATTTGACTTTCGCTAAACATTTGAATGCACATGTGTAACTTTAGTGTTTCAGTACTTTTTGCACAACTTGCTGTTCTCTAACAAGGAGCTTAACAGTAAAATTCAAAACAGGCGTTTGATCCATGAATAGACCAATACATTTCATGATTCAATTAGAGCTGGTATTTAAACAGTCCTCCTCATCATGCTGTTCACATTTTGACATCATGACAACACCTAACAAATGATAAGATAATCCATTATTAGTCCCACAGTGATCAACAGTACTTCATCATTGCGAGGCTTCAAACAGGATGTTCTCAGACTGAAGTGGCCACTGAGCTTCACAGAGTGTCATCAGCAGGTTGCTACAGAGAGACTAGAAGAGTCACCAAAAGGCACAGAAGTGGACGTCCTTTGGCCACATCCCACGCTGATGACCGCTTCATTGTGAACAGAGTCACGCAACTCCAGGCACATTTAAGGGAGGTGAGAGGTACCCAAGTGTCACGTCAGATCATTTGAAACGGTTGTAAATCAGTGTGGTCTGTGTGCTAGATGACCTGCAAGGGTTCCTGACCACACCACCAGGCACAGGCATCATTGTCTTGCATGGGCCAAGGAGCATTTCATCTTACTTAAGACAGCCCCTGTTGTCTTTTTGTGGTGATGATGTTAGTGTGTCTAGTCAAAACAGAATTGCCCTACACTTTGTGAATGGTAGAGTGACCAACAACAATTCATTGTCTTAATGGATGATAATGCTCCAGCTCATTGAGGTTGAATCATTATGTAACGGCTGCTGGAGACTGGGGTACCTCAAACCTCAATTACCTGAGGGCCACCCTTCAAGAAGAGTTGGATGCCATGCCTCAGCAGACGATAAGTCGACTTATGAACAGCATGAGACATCGTTGTCAAGCTGTAATTGATGCTCAAGGGCACATGACACGTTATTGAAACACTGAAATTTTTGATGGTGTTTACCCACCACTGTTGTTGGCTTTTGTTTCAATAAAATGTTTGAGATGAGGAAATTGCCATTGCATGCTTCTACTTAACTGCCCTACTTGAATGAACTTTTCTATAAATTTCACCCGAAAGCCAAATATCCCTAACTTTTTGTGAGTAGTGTATATTGAAAAAGTTCATTGTTATTCATAATTTAATTCAAAAAGTTAAACTGTCATATACGCTATTTGTTGCATGTAAAATGACAGTTCAAGGTTTTTTATCATGGCTTACTGCTCACGAAAATTTGAAATCCAGTAAATTACTATTCAAACATTATCACAAAACAATTATAGTTTGAAAAATGTCAGTTCATAAGTCATGAATATACAATGATTGAAAAAAAATCTGAACATGGACATTTTCACAATATAAATTTTTTTGGAAATGGTATTTTGTGGATTAGTAAAATATAACACTTGTTTGAGGCTAACAAATGAGTTAGTGTATACAAACGGGTAAATGCGCTAAAACATTAAAAGATATCACCCTTTAACTTATGGTTATGTGGAAGCAAATTAGCTGAGAATAAAAACATGTTTCCGCCCGGTTTCGAACCGGGGACCTTTCGCGTGTGAGGCGAACGTGATAACCACTACACTACGGAAACGTACTGTGACGTCAACCATAACAGAGACTTATATGTATCCTCTAGAAATCATAATTTTTAACTACACTAAATTTGGAAAAGTGTTAGTAGGCCGAATAGCATAAATGTACAATGTTCCCTTTTCACCAAATCTGACTTATGGATTTAATAAAATTCCTATATGATTTTCCCCATACAAATGAATGGCGGAATGTTCTTAACGATGTTGACCTTTAAATACAAATTGTCAGACAGACATACAGGAGACACGCAGGGCCTCACTGCTGTGTCTGACCTGCTCATCTTACATTACTTATCATTACAGCCTGTAAAGCAGTATTGTAACACCAGCAACATCTTAGCAACCACATTGGGTGCCATAGCAACACACAGGAACACCTTAGCAACCACCTGAAATACCATGGATACCATAGCAACACCTTAGCAACCACCTATCAACACCTAGCAATACCATAGCAACCACCAACCAACCACTTAACAACACCATAGCAAACACCACGAATTTCTTAGCAACACCTTAGCAACCATTTAACAACACATTACCACCATAGATACCATAGCAACACCTTAGCAATCACTTGGAATACTTTAGCAATTGATTAGGGTTAGGGTTATTCATTGAGCCATGTTATCTGCGCAACACAGTTTCCTTCTGCAAACACACATTTCTAGTTAATGATCATTACATTACATTACATTACATTGCATTTAGCGGACACTTTTATCCAAAGCGACTTACAATAGTGGGAAAGTACAGATGCGAAAAATACTAGAGTTGTACTAGTATTTACTAGTACTAGTATACTAGAATTAACATTTGGATATCGAATGCTGAGTGCATATCAGTACTCATGGGGAGTATTTGGGATCACTAGAGCAGGTGCTCTTTGAAGAGCTTGGATTTTAGGAGTTTCTTGAACCCAGTGAGGGACACCTCTGCTCTAGTGGTGGTAGGCAGCTTGTTCCACCATCTGGGAACTATTGAGAACAGTCTGGATTGCTTTGTGTGAATGTTAGGCAAAGCAAGGCGATGTTCAGTGGATGAGCGCAGCAACCGGGCAGGGACATAAGCTTTTAGGAGCGAGTGCAGATAAGAGGGAGCCTGCTCTGTCATCACCTTATAGACGATCGTGCAGGCTTTGTGTTTGATCCGGGCAGCAATCGGAAGCCAGTGTAGCTCAATGAGCAGTGGGGTGACATGTGCCCGTTTTGGATGGTTAAAAACCAGACGTGCTGCTGCATTCTGGACCATCTGCAGGCTGGGAGGCCTGTTAGCACAGCGTTGCAGTAATCGAGGCGTGAGATAACCACAGCTTGTACCAAGAGTTGAGTGGCATGTTGCGTTAGGAATGGTCTGATTTGTCTGATATTATAGAGCGCAAAGCGGCAGGACCGTGCAACAGAGGCCACATGATGTGTGAATGAAAGCTGGTCATCAAACATAACCCCGAGGTTCCTAACAACCTTTGACAGAGAGAGTGAGAGAGAGTCGATCGTCAAGGTGAGGTTGTGTTGAACCGACTGTTTTGCGGGGAAGACCAGTAGTTCAGTCTTAGAGAGGTTAAGTTGTAGGTGGTGATTCTTCATCCATAAGGATATATCTGAGAGGCAGTGAGATAACCGCGCCGTGATGGAAGAGTCATCATCAGGCAGGAATGACAGATAGAGCTGAGTATCATCAGCAAAGCAATGGTAGGAAAAGCCATGCGAGCGGATAACTGGTCCCAGTGAGGTGGTGTAAATGGAAAAAAGAAGGGGTCCCAGTACCGAGCCTTGGGGCACTCCGGTGGACAATGAGTGCGAAGAGAACAGCTGTCCTAGCCATGACACTTTAAATGAACGCTCAGCGAGGTAGGATCTGAACCATGATAGTGGTGTATCCGAGATACCTATGTTTGAAAGCATAGATAATAAGAGGTCGTGATTGACCGTGTCAAAGGCTGCTGACAGGTCCAGCAGTATGAGCACCGAGGACTGTCCGGTGGCTCTGAAATTGATCAAAATGAAATAGATGAACAGATGAAATCTGATCAAAAACCTGATCAATTTACGAACTGTATGTTTGTTATACTGACAGTCCAACTGGAGAAAATATACAAAAATTTACACTAGCCGAAATAGCTCAGTTGGGAGAGCGTTAGACTGAAGATCTAAAGGTCCCTGGTTCGATCCCGGGTTTCGGCATTTTCACAGTTGCAGAAATATGTGTTGAGTTTATAAGTCACTGTTTATCCATCGTTTCTGCTTGAGGTTTAACTTTTATGAATACATACTTTCAACATATACACTGAACAACACTTCAAAAATAACTCCTAACAGTCTGGAACGGAAAAAACAATTTTGCCCAACAAATTTGGACAAACATTTCCAACAAAAATGTTTTAATAAAAAGGCGGAAAGGTAAACAACTTAGTCTCTTGTCCACACGCTTTTAGCTAGACTCCTTGTGTGAAAACACACTTTTAGCCCAGATGTAGAAGTTTAAACTCACCAGGCTGTAATACTTATTTAGGACTCTGTGATCATTTGCAAATAAAATCTGAAGGGTTATGAACACTGCCTCAGATGCCACATATACCTTACGCCAACCTCTAACTATAAACAATGAAAAAACATTTAGTTACATTGACTCCAACAGGTTTCCGTAGTGTAGTGGTTATCACGTTCGCCTCACACGCGAAAGGTCCCCGGTTCGAAACCGGGCGGAAACATCTATTACTTTTCCCCAAAATACAAAACGACGAAGTCTGTAGAAACGTAGCTAATAATTCAAACTGAAGGACACTGAGATTTGGACACCAAAAATAAACTTTGAACAAAGTGTCACTCCATAAAAACCTATTAGGTTTTGGTTAACGCTTAGTCTACATAACTTGGCGTATATTAGTATTGGGGCTCACACGCGTAAATAAAAAAAACAATCCAAATGTGTTTATTCAGAGAACTAATAACTGACCACGATGAATCAGTTTACAGGAAAAAAGTCTACATGTGGGCATCCAGACGACACCCTTTTCATAAATATTGACAAATACATTAACAACAAATGAACTGACCTCAGAACAGACACGTTCTGAGTGTTAACACTCAGAAATCAAACAACATTGTCTAACAGACGACATACGTTCTGGTAAAGTTGCCACGTCCCGAAAAAATCCAACCCACTGTGCCCGAAATCCACCCTTGACAAGTCGGAAAGTAACCTTAAATATAAAAGCGTCAAATCACTGACATCTGATCTCCATCAAATGCTGTTCACCCTGTTTGTAGCTGTTCATGTTTTAACGACCCAATTACCTACTCATTAGACAATTTAATCGTTTTATAGTAACTAACGGAGCTTTTTGTATACTTCATAAATAGTACATATATACAGGTAGAATAAAAACCTGCATCCCGCTACTGACTGAATTTTTATCCTCAAGTGCATTTATTTTAAAAACCCATTTGGTGAAAAAACGTGATCCTGGCAACTTTGGATTCTGGTTATGTTGAGGAAAAACTATCAGGATCAAGAGCGAATCATCCAAGGCACTATGTCTGATGGCTTACCATAACATAGAGCCACTTAATTAATGATAGGTGATCAAACGTTTACTGTCTGGGGTCATGTATGCAGGATAACATAACATAACATTAATTCCAGGACATTTTTTTCAGGACAGCTCACCTCACCAAACGCCTCCGTGTGACTCCTACAGCATTTAAGGTGGAATGTGAAATTCGAATAACTAAAATAAAAAGTTAACTTCGTGCTGCTTCCCTTTTGTCGCCCTACAGGTTTACAGCTGTTTTACTTAAATGTATGTGGTTCTGTGCTAGATTATCGTTTAAAGCAATCATATGTACAAAATCCTGTGATGGTGACCAGTCATATTTCACCCAGGCCACCCACTGGATCCACATTATACTGGCCTGTGAGCTCACTCATTCAATCATGTGAAACAGGATGAATTCACTACAAGAGGGTGGTGTTAGTCCTCAAATTAATTTTAGTGCGTCTTAATACAGAAATCATGGACATTACAACCATTTCTGATGAATAATATACAGAGGTATATATAAAAATAAGAGGCATACACATTTTACTAGTATTTATTGTTCAAATTAATTACATATAAAATGTAAAAACAGAACAAGTTGAAAATTTTCTTCGGAAATACAATAAAATACAAACAATGGCCCAAAATTACCAAACTTACTGGAGTAACAATGTCTATGTTCACATTACCAGGCTGAAGTGACACAAATCCGTTTTTTTTTTGCTTTTACGCATGTGCGTAGTAGGTGAGCCAGCGGTGGCTTCTCTCTAATACTCACGTCGTTATAAAAACAGCAAAAGCAGCCAGCTGGCATTTATTCACCTTCTTCATCTGATCATGTACAGTCCAGCACCTGTTTACTGTCCTACTGAGCAAAACACCATCACAAATCAACTACTAACATGTCTGTTTTACTAAAATCAGTCGTCTCACAAATATTGCCAGATCCCCAAAATCTCCTACCGATTATGTAACAGAAAGTCAAACTACACAGATGGAAACTAGACCAAAATCTAAAGTGACACATACATTTCAACATTTCATTTAAATCTTCAAATCTTACTTTTCCATTCAATTTCTTCTTTCATTTAGTGCAACAATCGTGAACTCTTAGTTTTACCAGCGATTGTATATTCACAAACCTGCCAACCCTGCGCAAATGTGATGCTTTTTGTTGTTGGTGACGTATATACACGTATCAGTGTGCGCATGCGAGCCGTTTCAGGGACAGATTGGTTCACATTACAGACAGATACAGCTCACTTACATTTGTGAATGTGAACAGTCAAGGTAGTTAAATCTGATCTGAGCAAAAAATCTGATTTGTGCAGATGTGGCTTGTAATGTGAACAAAGCCAATGCTGACATGGGATCAGCTTATACCTTTTAGCCAGCAGTAAACAGAATGATAAGAACTGATGATAGTTTAAGATGCTTGGTAAATATGGCCCAATGTGCAATATATGGACAAAAAGTTTTGGAACACATGCTAATTAATTATTTCCTCTGAAATCAAGGTTTTCACTGAGGGGCTTCTACTAAAATTTGGAGCATTGCTGTGAGGATTTGATTGCATTCACCAACAAGAGCATTAGTGAGGTCTGGATGCTGGATGATCATCACCACCACCTCATCTCCAGCTGATCTGCTCCACAGCTCAATACATCTCCAGAGAGTCATATTCTGTTGGTAAGCTGTGTTTGCATTTGTACATCTGTGTCAGCAATGGTTGCAACTTAAAGTAGCTGAATGCATTCATTAGAAGGGGTGTCCACAAACATTTGAACATATAGTGCACTTTTTAAACATCTGCTATTGTAATTTAATGTTCTGATGTCTAAACCTTTCATATATTTGATTATTAAAGAAAGAACATGCTGAAAATATATTTGCCATATGTTGCATCTTTTATTATAAGCTTACATAAGAGATGACTTAGTTAATGAAGTGAAGAAAGCAGTTAGCATATAAACAATGTGAACAAAGCTTCACTGAACACTTTATACTGCACTGATGGCAGAAATAAAAAGTGCTCAACTGGCTTTAGCATGCAGGGACATTTAAACAAGGTCTAGTTTCTTCTGTGTTATCCAAACGATCACATAAGATATCGGGAGTTCCTGAAAACATCTCAGGAGTTGATTGTCTGTGAGAAAGAGCACACATTTATAAATAGCACCAAATGGCACACTTGAGAATATGAGTACAAATGTAGGTTAGGTAATTTTTTTTACTTTTCTGCATCATTTGAGCTCAACAGATGCCTTTTACATTGTGTTAAAATGTCATAATGATTTAAAAAATAGAAATGCTCCAAAATTGCTTTGAATAAAATCTCTGTACATTAACTTACATTGAAAGTAAATAATGTTTTTGTGCTCTCATGTAAAGTTACAATGGTGAATCTTTCCTATAAATAAAGTGGAAGCTGCTTGACAAGCCTTACTTGTACATTGAGATGTCAGGCATACATGTCCTCTTTCTTGTCTGTGAGGAGTTTTCTCCACAGTCAGGTTTACAGAAACTCCATTTACTCCATTGTGACCACTTGGCGTCCACTACATGGTTACAGAAAGGTTTAAGACTGTATTTACTATTTTCACTGATATTATTCAGATTCATCTGATGTGTTAAGCTGTCGCAAATAATAATCATTTGTATTACATTTCATATATAAACTAAGAAAAAGACAGTACAAAGAAAAAATATGATAATAATAATAATAATAATAATAATAATAATAATAATAATAATAATAATAATAATAATAATAACTAGAAAAAGCAGCATTTTAACTGCATACTTAACTCTTCCCTTCTCCAGGTGTGGATAAGTCTACAATGACTATTGCATTTAACAGTAAAATATTTTAATATTATTTATGAAGGTCATTAGCATGTATGCTAGAAGCTAAGGATTGTTTTTCATGTTTTCTATAAGATTTATGAGATTTTCTTGGTGATTTGTAAATATTTAGTATTAGTATTGGGGCAGTGTCTGCAAGGTGCTTACTTGGACAGCCTTCTATATCATAGCAGGTGCCATGATCCACACTTTCTCCTTCACAGAACTCTCCGTTATGGTCCAGGCCTAAACAAGACCGCTCTCTCCTCCGAATTCCCATTCTGTTCCTGCATGTAATTTCTCTGTCATTTGGTGATTGACAGGCCGTCCACTGGGTCCACTCACCCCAGTTACCATCCGCTGAAAGAGAAAATTCATTATATGAACTAGATAGTCAATTCTCACAATCCTCAGAAAATTATTTTTCAAATAATTATTTATTATATATACATTATATTTATTTTGTCACCTGGACAGTTTACATTAATAATGCAGAGAGAAACTTTGGTGTCATGTCCTTGGCAGTTCTGGCCACCGTATTTTGGTGCGGGATTGTCACATGTTCGATGCTTTGTCGTCCGCCCTACTCCACACGTCACAGAGCACTTTGAGGAAGATGACCATGAACCCCAGTTTCCATTCACTATTGGAAAAACATGGAAAAGCATTATTTAGAGTAATTTATATTATTGTTAATTATTAAGAAGTTATTTATTTATTTATTTATTTATTTTTTGCCAGTCCACCGCATGAGTCCTGTAAATAATATTCATGAGTACTTGTTGGATTCCAAAGTTATAGCTATTAAAATAACAGAACAGAATCTATGCACACTCAATAACCCATTTACGCACATTTGAGTAGTGACATGTTTGTGTACAGTGATTATTGTGTTTTCTTCAGTTCTACAGCTGTATATCATTATATGATTTAATAACAGTGACATTTAAGTACAAATTAAGAAAAACTTTGGAGGATGTGGTGAATGAGGCCCAATGGTGCTACAGAGGCTACATGTTGTTACACTGTTAACGTTCGTCAGTCCCTTTAGCTCTAACAGGGCGGAAATGTGAAGAAATGGCAACATTCTGCACCATGTTGACAGTAGGACTGTGTATTGGCATGCACAGGAAATGGGTTAGGATTGAATATCTATGGTGATATTGCGTACACAGTAAATATGTTGGTGTTAAATCAACACTATTAGAGTTCAATTAACACCGAGGGTGTCAAAATATAACACTACCAGTGTTAATTTAACTCCAATAGTGTTGATTTAACACCTTCAGATTTTGTGTCAAAAGTTTCACAGTAGCAAAAATAAATCTTCAAGCAAAATCCACAGAAACAAGACCATAAAGTATATCTTGTGAATGCAAAAAAGAAAAATGTATTAAATATAAATGTAATGTTTATTTCATTAAATGTTATGCTTGCATTTTGACCATTTTTGGTTTCAATGTTTTTGTTTTTTTTTTACTTTTCCACAATTTTTGGTTTCAAGGTTTTCATTTTTAAATTATTTTTCCACAACTTTTTGGTTTCATTGTTTTTGTTTTTGTTTTTGCTTCTGCTCCGCATTTTTTTGCTTCTGAGTTTTGGAACACTTTTCACGTGTGGGTGGGGCTTAGAAAGTGGTATTAGCCTTGAATTTCCATTGGTCACTGATTTTGGATTGACAACAGCTTTTAGTCAGCCTCTGGGACAGAGCCACACCCACCACGTCTGCTTCACACAGCGTTTGCAAACATGGCGGAATGCAGGGTTTCTAATTCACAGTAGCAGCTAAACTGAATTTTGCCATTAAAGTTTATACAAAGGTTATAATTAATTGCTAAATGGACTGTAGATACACAAAAATCACTCCATATATTGCAATTTTTTTATGTAGTTTTTGGAAAACAGCTAGGTTTGCTAATGCTAAAGTTAGCAGTGCAACCTTTTTTATGCTGAAGTTGATCGATTGAAGCTAGATTACAATGCTGCCACCTAGTGGTCAGTTTAAACACAACACAAACGGAACCATTGCTCCCAATCTTTGTATGTGAACTATTAATTGAAAATGAATTCAAAGTTTTTGATATTTGATACAGAGGGTGATTATCAAAATCAGGGTGGCATGCTGGCATGGTGGTTAGCACACACGCCTCTCAATGCTGAGGTCTTGGGTTCAAGTCCCCATCTGGGTGGTGTTTCCATGTTCTTCTTGGGTTTCCTCCAGGCTTTCCAGTTTTGGAGATCAGGTGAACTTGGTACTCTAAATTGCCTGTCCATGTGTGCACACATCTAGCAATTGAATGGTCTCCTGGGCTTGGCTAGGATAGTCTGTAATGCCCTACCTTGCACCCGGTGATGGGGTGGGGACTATCCACGACCCTAATCAAGATAAGGCAATGCTTGGATGGGTACTGAAGTGTATTGTTTTTCTTAAAGTCCTAGTTGAAAGTCATTGAGCTCTTCAGTATGACTTCACATTCAGGATAGAGCAATACACTCAGATCGACATGTATATAGATAGTATAAGCAGTTTTAAAAGGTGTAATAATAATGAACTTTTCATGCATTATAATGGTAGATGCAGGTAATTCTGTCAGTATTACCTGAACAAAAAGGTAAACCCGTGCAGTGTTGGGTGTCTGTGTCCAAGCCTGGACAGTTGTTGCCACGTGGCACTAAAGATGGTGAAGGGTTTGTACACGTCCTACGCCGCTGTTGTTCAGGGGGCTGGAAGCCCTCATACTGACAGGTTCCCATACAGGATCCCCATGGGCCCCATGAAGACCACCCTCCATGAACTAGGAATGAAGTCATAAAATTTGTTAAATGCCACAGTGCTTTCACAGGAATAAAGAAGATCTCAGATAGTCATTTAGACTCATTTGGTACATGATAATAAAGATACTGACCACTGACTCCTAGTCTAGCAAACAGTTCAGAAGTATAATAAAGTTGAGTACCTGGACACACTATATTTGTGTCGCAATGTGCAGTTTCTTCACTGTTGCCAAAGCAAGTGCCACCACATTTGGGAGCGGGGTTAGTGCAGTTCCTGTTCCTCATTTTGATTCCTCTTTCACATGTAACTGAGCATGGTTTCCATGAACTCCACTCTGTCCACCCTCCATTCTCTTAAAAAAAAAAGGTTACACTTTATTTTAACTAGAGCTATTCTGTAATACTTATTTATAAGTAAATGTACATGAACATACCAGAATATTATGATCACCCCTGGTTTGGAATGAACACATACATTGTGACAGGGTTTACTGCATGTATAAATAAGTGAGCACACTACTCAGTTGTAGCAGAGCGCCTCTCAATGGCGTAACACTCTACTGTTATATGAGTCTGCTGTGGTTATTTCTACTATTCAGTAGATGATCATAATATGCTGCTATGACTATGTATGCAACAGATTGAAACAGATATTATTGAGCTATGTCATGCCTCTCATTACATGAGCCTTGTCACTCTTTATTAAGCAATGTCTTCATTGTAATTACACTGGTCCTTACACTGTAATAAGAACAGTGTCAAATAAAAGTGTTGTCTCAAAAAATAATAAAACGAAAACATTTGGATTGCCAATTTAACTTGTTATTGGTCCTTTTATTCAATTATTTATTTTAAAAGGAAACTTCAGTTTTCAGAATTTCTATAGAGTTTATAAAATTTATAGAGTTGCTTCTTTTTTAATGGTTTGTAATTGATTTTTAATTAATAACATTTTCTGTTAATTTTCTGCTAATTAGAAGTGTTCTTTTACAAAAAAACATCAACATGTTACATTTTTTAAATATGTTAATGCATCTCCAAAAATTTGAATTTATATTTGGTTTACATTCATTATATGAAAAGTGACACATTTCAAGCTTGTCTGAATTTATAGTAATAGTAATTTGCTCCACCTCCAAATATTCTCATAAATTTAGATTTTCATGAGCCGTAATCCATACTGATCTACAATAAAACAAAAAAAGTCTTGAAACATCACTTTAAATATGACTTAAATATGACTGAATATGAATTTAATTGTGAACAGTAATGAACTTTTTCACAATATTTTATATAGCACTGAATTTACAAACTGGAAAATCCTAAAAAAAAAAACAAACAAAAAAAAAAAAAACATAAGGGAACTGTTAGAAGGCTTATAAAGAACTAATTTTCAATATAAGGTGTAATATTTCCACACCTGGACAGCAGTACCTATCCTGGCATGGCTCGGTCTGTGTGCTTCCTAGCCTGTAAGGGTCTTGGCACCTTCCAAGTCCATAGCAATTGCGCCGTCTCTGCCTAACTCCTGTCAAACAGCTCACTGAGCAGGAACTCCAGGAGGACCACTGAGTCCATTGTTGATATCTGCACAGAAACGTTTAATAAAGAGTAGTTTAATCATAGTAATTACACCAGTGGACTCCACTATGGCTCAGCTTCATAAATAAAAAAACATCTTTCCAGCTTGTTCATTTGTTTTTCTTATGAAGTAATGGGCCAGTGACACTTCTTAATGAAAAAATCTTTCATCAATTATTTTCAAATAAAGTTATGTTCCTGCTAAATATTAGGTCTGGGTGCTTTTTACAGGTAATCATAAGATTAACCGTGATGGTATGTTTTATTGTGGTACATCTGGTCAGCATGTAAAAATTTTACTATCAGCTGTGGTCTCTGATCAGCTTCTGATGAACACAAACAAAACCAACAGAGTCTCCTGGAATGTGTAATTCTGACTCTAATTGTATGCTCTGGAATGTGTAATTCTGACTAATCGTGTCCCCTGAAATGTGTGATTCTGACTCTAATTGTGTGCTCTGGAATGTGTGATTCCGACTCTAATTGTGTCCCCTGAATGTGTGATTCTGCCTCTAATAGTGTCCCCTGAAGTGGGTGATTCTGACACTAATGTCCCCTGGAATATGTGAATCTAGCTCTATTAGTGTCTCTTGGAATGTGTGATTCTGACTCTAATAAAGTCCCTGGAGTCTTCTTATTCTACGCCCAAAATTTGAACAGCTACTCCTCCTAGAGCTTTCAACATAGAACCACGAAACTCAGCAGGATCGTCAGACCTATACCCAAATAGGTTGCTTGTGCTTTTTGGAGAGATCTGTTTTTCAGATTTTGGAAAATTATTGTTCAAACACTGGTTTTTGGTCCCATTGGGTCCCAGCAAAATGTGTCTCTAAACTTTTGCCTCAGAATTTCAAACACCTGAAGAAATATCAGATTTTGTCAGTTATTAGATCTTATAGAATTAATATTAGCAACCACCTTCAGTACCATGGCAACCACCCAGGAAGACCTTAGCAACCACTTGAAATACCATAGCAACCACCTAGCAATACACTTAAATACCATAGCAACCACCTAGCAACACCTTAGCAACCACCTTGGATACCATAACAACCACCTAGCAACACCTTAGCAATCACCATTGATACCATTGCAACCATTCAGCAACTCCTTAGCAACCACCTAAAATACCATAGCAACTACCTAGCAACACCTTCGCAACCACCTTGGATACCATATCAACCACCTAACAACATGTTAGCAACCACCTAGTAAAACATTAGCAACCACCTTGGATACCATAGCAACCACCTAGTAACACCTTAGCAACCACCTTGGATACCATAGCAAACACCTAGCAACACCTTAGCAACCACCTTGGATACTATATCAACCACCGAGCAACATGTTAAAACCACCTTGGATACCTTAGCAACCACCTAGTAACACCTTAGCAACCATTTTGGATACCATAGCAACCACCTAGCAACACCTTAGCAACCACCTTGGATACTATATCAACAACCTAGCAACATGTTAGCAACCACCTTGGATCCCTTAGCAACCACCTAGTAAAACATTAGCAACCACCTTGGATACCATAGCAAGCACCTAGCAACACCTTAGCAACCACCTAGGATACCATAGCAACCA
>BRDA01002094.1:0-15384 GCA_036984385.1 Crenuchus spilurus
CATGCTCCTGAAGGACAAGCTGAAATGCACAGGGTTGGACCATCACTTAACCTCCTGGATTCTGGACTACCTCACAAACCGTCCACAGTATGTGAAGACACGGGGCTGTCAGTCTGACACAATTGTCTGCAGCACGAGGGCTCCACAGGGAACAGTTCTTGCTCCTTTCTTGTTCACCCTCTATACTGCTGACTTCAAGTACAGTTCTGTCAGCTGCCACTTGCAAATGTTCTCAGATGACTCTGCTATTGTCGGCCTCATCAGTGATGGTGATGATAGAGTACAGAGAACTGACGCAGGACTTTGTGAAATGGTGCCAGAAGAACTGCCTGCAGATCAATGCAGGAAAAACTAAAGAACTGGTGGTGGACTTCTGCAGGACCAAACACTCTCCTCTGGTGCCTGTGAACATCCAGGGCACAGACATTGAGATAGTGAGGTCCTACAAGTACCTGGGTGTCCATCTCAATAATAATTTGGACTGGACTGATAACACAGCTGCTCTCTACAAGGAAGGTCTGAGCAGACTGTATCTACTGAGGAGACTCCGGTCTTTTGGTGTGCAGGGGACACTCCTGAATACTTTCTTTAATGCCATGGTGGCATCAGCCATCTTTTATGGAGTGGTCTGGGGCAGCAGTATCTCCACTGCAGACAGGAAGAGACTGAACAAGATCATCAGGAAGGGAAAATGTGCAGCTGTCAGACTTGCTCTGACTAATATATATTTGCTTATTTAAGCTCCTCTCACAATTATCTATTTTGATTCAAGCTGTATATATTTGAAAAGTAGACTGCTTACAGTTTCCAGGGTATGTTTAGTTTTGTTTCTAGGATAAAATCTTGCAGAGTTATATAAGTGTTTTTGCAGAATTTTGTTAATATTCTGCTGAGACAGCTGACTGCAGAGGGTTAAATAAACAACTGCAGCCATGAACAGCTACAAATGTTCCTTTTCTTTTTGAAGCAAACATTTAGCACATTGTGTGATAGGTATCATGGGACACCTACCGTGTCCTTCTACCAAAGAAAATTGAGTATAAGAAGTTTAAGTTCAAGAAGTTTATATTGCCATTACAGCTATATAAAGTACAGTACATATTGAAATGAAACAACATTCTTCCAGGACCAGGTACAACACATGACACAAGTGCAACAAAAACAATAAACATGCAATAAATACAAAGCCCTAATAAATACAAAAATACAAAATTTTACATAGCAAATACAAGATTACATACAGGGGTTAGACAATGAAAGTGAAACAGCTGTCATGTTAGTGTGGGAGGTTTCATGGCTAAAGTGGACCAGTCTGGTGGCCAATCTTCATTAATGTCACATTGCACCAGTAAGAGCAGAGTGTGAAGGTTCAGTTAGCAGGTAAGAGCACAGTTATATAGTATATTACAATGCACACAACATTATGGTGACATACCAGAGTTCAAAAGAGGACAAATTGTTGGTGCACGTCTTGCTGGAGCATCTGTGACCAAGACAGCAAGTCTTTGTGTCTAAATATTATTGAGCCACTTTGGGGTGTTTTGGAGGAGAGAGTCAGGAAACAGTTTCCTCCACCAGCATCACGTAGTGACCTGACCACTATCCTGCAAGAAGAATGTATTAAAATCCCTCTGACCACTGTGCAGGACTTGTATATGTCATTCCCAAGATGAACTGATGCTGTATTGGCCATAAAAGGAGGCCCAACACCTACTAATCAATTATTGTGCTCTAAAACCAGCTGTTTCACTTTCATTGTCCAACCCCTGTAGCTTATAGCAGCAGTTTTATATTCATTTTAGCAAGACATTTGTAGTAAAATGTACAAAATGCAAATAGTGCAATGATTATAGGCAAATACAGTGTTGTGCAAATGTGCAGTTATATTTATTCCTTGAGTAAGACTGTGTGCATTGAGGGAACTGACAGCCTGAGGAATGAAACTGGTGGACAGTCTAGCAATTAGGGTTCAAATGCTGTTGTATCTTCTTCCAGATACCAACAGGCAACCGGGTGAAGAGACCTTGTGATGGATGTGATGGGTCACCCACAATGATGAGAGCTTTCCGGATGCAGTGCTTGTTGTAAATGTCAGTGAGAGATGGGAGAGAGACCCCAATAATCTTTTCAGCCATTCTCACTATGTGCTGAGGAGTCTTATGGACAGATGCAAAGCAATTCACAAACCAGACAGTAATGCTCTCTACAGTTCCTCTATAGAAGGTGGTGAGGATGGGAGCTTTTTGTATGTCTTTCTGAGTCTTCTCTATACATTTTAGACAACACATATTAGACACAAAATAGACATAAAAATATAAATGAGATTGGAATACAGTATAAAAATATCCTATAGATATGTGTTGAATATTGCGTATTTACTGAATGCAAAACTTGAAAAGTGAAAAGGTGCATACAGTAATTATACAATTACTTTTTAACAATTAACAATAGCTGCACTTAAAGATATGATTGTGTGTGTTTGTTGGTGGTGTATGTTAAACAGTTCATGTGGGTTCAGCAGTTCTGAGGGTTCAGCGTGTGTGTGTGTGGGAATTTGTTGATGTGAGTTCAAAAGTCTGATAGTCTGCTGGTATAGTCTTTTGGCAAGCTTATTTGTCTTGCAGTGAATGCTGCAGTATTGTTTGCTAGAAGGCAGATGCCTGAACAGTCCATGAGCAGGTTGAGTGCAGTCCTTGATTATCCTGCTGGCTCTGCTGAGGCAGCATGACAAGTGCAGTTCCTGTATGAACGGGAGTGATATCTTTGTGATTTTCTCTGCTGTTCTTACCACCTTCTGGAGAGACGTCTTCTCTGCAGCAGTGCAGCTGCCATACTAGACTGGGAGATGTTTGATGAGGAAAAATTGATGGTTGTTGATGAGGATGGATACAGGGCTTCTCTATAAAGTTGTAAGGATAGAAAGGGGAGGTTTCTGCTGTGCCCTTTTGATTAGACAGGTAGTGTTTGTTGTCCAGGTCAAGCTTTCTGTGATGTGAATCCCCTGAAACTTGTTGCCTTTCACAGATTCCACAGCATTGCCATGGAGTGTGAGGGAGGGTACAGTGGCTGTCCTCCTGAAGTCAATAGTCATCTCCTTTGTCTTGTTGACATTCAGTGACAAGTTGTTAATGTGACACCAGGAAGTGAGTTTGTTGACTTCTTCTGTCTTTGCTTGTATATGTTTAGATGCATATACAAACTGCTTTCTTACACAATTCAGAATAATGAATAGATATTAAAATAATAATAAATTAACTGTTGTTTATTATTTGAAAGCACAAAGACTTTTTGGTTTTACATGTGCCACAGGCTCATGCACTCAGTGTCATATGCACAATAATATTTCAGGGCCTTCATTTCAGACTGTTTGTCTAGGAAATGTTTAAAATACATACGAATGTATTTCTCTTGTACACATCTGTGTCTTTGTGCATTCTCCACTGATTATATTACAGTGATTACATAATATTTGTTCTCTATGGCCACAATTTAAATATTTTTCACTCTCTTTTAAGCATTGTTTGCTAGTTCTCAAAATTGAAGTGTACACTTTAGAGTAAGGCATCTTTATTGCTTGTTTTCCTCTCTCTCTTTACCCTCCTTATTGTCCTCAGTTCAAAAAGCTTGTTAAGCTTTTTCTGTTATGTTCCTGCTAGAATGTGTGCCTAAGCCTTCATCTTCACTTTATCCGTTCTTCCCACGCAATTTAAATTTGTAAGAATTGTCAAATTTAGCCCTGTTTACAAAGGGATCGTGCAGCTTGCAAGTCCATTGCTTCTGAAATGTATGAAGCCATACAACTAAAGTTCATTAGCCTCATTAGTTGTTCACAAGCAAGCGCAGCCATTCAAGCACAGTCTCATTTGTTTGAGATGTCTGGTAATTAAGCATATTATCCCATTTTACCTCACTGAACAGGTGATGGCTTGGGTTGCAGTGTGTTACTTTATCTGTCTTTCCTATTGTGGTCGAGTCATACGGCATAGTGGAGATGGAACAGTATGAAAAAATGACATTTCACCAAGTTTTATATTGAACAACACAAATAAAATTAGCAGCATTTCTACCTGCAGTTGTGTGCCTGGTCACATGGTGTAATCAGTACAGTGCAGCGGGAAAGACACAGCCAAAGAAGAAATTCAGTGTGCTGGAGCTGCGTCTCTAAAAGCAGCTCAAAACTCAGACTTAAGTTAAAGTTAACATGCTTCTGAATCATGTGCAGAAACACCCTTGATGTATAATCTCTGAATCTTTTCCAAAAAGCAGCATACACAACACACACTCTCCTGTGGCCCCGTCTGAAATCACTACCCACTTCTCTGCATAATATGTTTTGTGGGTCATGAAATGACAGCAGCATTTGCACCCAAACAATGCATGATGTGCCTGACCAGACTCATTTATATTCATCAATAGATTATAAAATTCCCTATTTAACATTTCATCAGTGTTTATTGTTTGTGTTTTAAAGTTGTACATTATGTAGGGAATATGCAGTGATTTGGGGCAGAGCTCACGTTTGGTACACACTTGATTGAGTCCTGAACACATTCTGCCTGCTTGCTTGTGGAAAATGTCAGATGCTATGTGACTGCATACGAACTTGTTTCCCATGATGCCACAGTGCATGCTGTGAGAGAATGTTGCTAACTGGATGATGCTGTAAAGTATTTAATGTGAGTTTTTTGATGCACAATGATCAACCACAGTTTTAATGAGAAGTAAAATTTGAAACATGAATTCTAACCGTCATGAATTTGAACATGAAACTAGTAAACATTTCATACACAAACACACATACATTTACTGGTAGCATGCATTATATATCATCGCTGGCTTATCAAAAGCTAGATGTAACATTCTGTTCTGCCCAGCTTGTCTGTCTGCTTTCTCTTTCATTTCGTTCTCCTTTGTTACTCCTCTGCATAATCTATGCCACTTGTGTCTTGTTGCTTGTCATGTCAGACCCTTTGTGCCTGTTCATTTTTAGTTTACATGTGTATATATAGTCCTTTGTTTCAGTTGTGCCTTTGCTGAATCTTTCACACGGTGTTTGGCTGTTACATTTGTGTTATGTCACATTAGTTATTGTTTTGTTTGCATTTAAATAAACATACACTTGCACATAAATCTTCCTCTAATACCACCAAACCTTGACAGAAGGCTCAGCAACAGGGACATGGGAAGCATTCATGAGCACCAAAAGTAGTTACTTTGAGAGAGCAAAGCTAAGATCCAAGAAGGCTACAGATGTCTCAATGTGTTAATGGCCCGAGACTATCTCACCCCCCCAAATTTTCCTCCAGGAGTAGAGTGACATGACCCATCTAAAGTGAAGCACTGAAGAGTGTGCCTGCCTGCTCCCCACCTCTTTACTACTGCCCAGAACAGGGTAGAAGTGCACCCTGCTGCTTACTCAACCTTGTTCAACATGCCTCCGAGTTCCCTGTTTGGCCGCCCTCTACGTTCCCCGTTTGCTCGATCTGCTACTCCCAGTGCACTGGAACACCACCCATCTGTTTTTCATTTGCATGTGAATAAACAGATGCTTAGTCATAAGTTCACCTCTGATTCTAGCAAACTATGACACCAGGAATGCACATGATCCAAACTTAACTAGTTATACTGCATTTGAATGTAAGATTGTTTTTCCTTTGACTGTAAAATGTAAGTTTTGAAATACTTTGTTACTTGTTGCAATATTGGCCTTTTGCAATACTGATATTGTTGAAGGCCGCAATATGCAAATGAGCCTTGTAATCAATTACACACTTTTGTGTGTGTGCACTAAGCATCATAGCCAACCACTAACTGCTCTGAGTGTTTGTCAGTGTTTTGTTGATCCAAAAAAAGTGTTTATGGCTACATTCACATTACCAGGCTGAAGTGACTCAGATCTGATCTGTTGTCTTAATGTGGCTCAGATCTGATCTTTTGTCTTAATGTGGCTCAGATCTGATGTTTTCAGGCTGTGTGGACGTCAAATCCCATCTTTTCACATCAGATCTGAGTCACTTTCATATGTGGTTCTCTGTGGTCATGTGACTTGAATGTGAGGTCAGATCAGATTTCATGTCTTTGTGCTTGTACACATGTGTGTAGTGGGTGAGGCAGCGCTGGCTTCTCCCGTTTACTCACGTCGCTGTAAAAACAGTAAAAGCAGCCAGCTGGCATTTATTCACCTTCTTCACCTGATCATGTACAGTCCAGCACCTGTTTACTATCCTCCTGAGCTAAACACCATCACACATCAGCTACTAACACCTCTGTTTTACCTGTTTTACTCAAATCAGTCAGCTCACAAATACAGGGTTGCCAGATCCGCAAAACCTCCTATCGATTTTGTAACAAAGTCAGGCTACACAAACAGAAACTAGCCCAAAATCTAAAGTGACACAAACATTTCAATGAGCTTTAAAAACGTAAATCTTCTTCAAATCTTACTTTCTCTTTCCATCCTTTCTTTTATTTAGTGCCAAACACTGCAAACCGCCAACTCTGAAGTTTTACTGGCAACTGTATTTTTGCAAGCCAGGCAACCCTGCACGACCCTGTGACAAAAACAACATGTGTACACGAGCCATTTCAGGGACGGATTGGTTCACATTACAGACTCACAGTCATTTGAACGTAGCCCATATTTTGGCCCAAATAATTCAGGCCAATTTGTAATGACATAATCTTCAGGTTCATAGAGTTTTTAAACTCTATGTAACAGCAGAATGTAGCAGTATATATCACATCTATGTATTTGCTAGTATTGTGCAGCTCTTGATAGTGAGACTTATTTAAGCTTTGAGAATCAGAAAAAACTCTAAAATTCTACAAAAATTCTAAACTATTCATAAAAGGCCTATAGTAGCCTTATGGTTTCAGTGAAGACTTTGCCACTACACTAGTGTTTACCTGCCCTGAATAAATCCTGGCTCTGAGTGTGACTAACATGCTCTACTCTTTTTTTGTGTACCACTCATTAGTGTGATGAATGAGTGTTTGGACAAGCCTGTGTAAGCTTTATTAGAGAATCACGTTGGAGAGTGGAGTCTCCTTGCTTCCTATGGCCAGGAGGGTATAACAGGAAAGGATGGATAGTATATTGTTTGTGGGCTATTGTCAGATATGAGAATGTACTTGAATTATGTTTCATCCTTTAGCTTTTACATTAGATTTCATTATTGGAAGAAGGAATGAATGAAACTTACATGTGGCCTCTCTCTCTCTCTCTCTCTCTCTCTCTCTCTCTCTCTCTCTCCATCATCCATAAGTGGGTGGACTCTTATCTACCCCAGTACATTCAGCTGTAGCGCTGCCCGGACCTAATTCAGGGTTTTCTATATGTCATTCCATGAGAATAGGTCAAACTGGACTTTGATATTTTCTTCGTTTTACTAAAATGTATCATTTGTATGTATACTCCACAGCATTAAGGATATTTACAACTATCAGAAAAGCATATTTTCCCATCTCAGGCATTAGCTCTCTATTGTTTTTGGTCATTATTTCAAGGTCTGGGCAATGTTATTCTTCAACCCCGTTATGTACACAATGGAAGCTCTCTGAAAATGATCATAAAGGTGAGGAGGGGAGGCTGGAGGAGATGAAGGAGGAGAGACTAGAGGAAGTAGAGAAGGAGAAGCCGGATGGAGATGAGGCTGAAAATTCACAGGGTCAGGGCAGTGGGGTCCTACAGCAAACCTTGATTAGGGATGGCAGGAGGTTGCCCGTGTCATGCTTCCCACTCATTGTAGCTCTGTCCCGTTTTCTCACTGAATAGTCATGGACTTCATATCCCATAATCCCTAGCATTTTTGAACATCACATGACTTCCAGTGTAGTTCACTCTCTAAGAACTACATTTCCCAGAGTCCCCTCAAACACTCAGGTGACTCTCTGCCCAGCTGTTCCCTGTTGGACCTTGATTATCTTTATTACTTAAACCCAACTCAGAACAATACCCTTCACTCAGTATTGTAGTTGCCACACTCAGTCATGAAGCCTTCTGATTCTGTTTCTTTAGCTTGATCCTGTTTCTGTCTCTTAGTTTAATTCCTGCCAGTTTGTTCTGTTGATTCTTTAATATTCCTAGTGTTGGCTTGTCTGTCTGTTTTCCTTTAGTATTCTGGTCTTGTTTTCTTAGTTCACCTTTCCTCTTAGTCTTATTCCTAGTCTTGTCCTGTCCTAGTTACCCTTGTTATCTTGCATTAACCTTCTTTGTTTCTTATGTTAGTCTCCCTTCTGTTAGTTTACTGGGCTTCTGGTTTTGACCCTTTGCCTGTTTTAGACTACAATTTTGGATTTCCTTTCAAGTCTTGTTTCTGCAACCTGCGTGCATCTTCCTTGTTATTGTGCTTTGTTACAGTCTGATAAACATACTTAAGTACAGAACACAATGGACTTTTTCCAGCCCAGTCAAATGATCATGATTTGGCCACCAGGTCTACATCCTAACATGTCATTATATCATTATATACTTCTGCGATTGCCCATAATGTTTTGGCTCATCAACATTTGGTCATTGCCTATGGTGTTAAACTCAAGCTTGGCCAGAATTTTGGTGTTTCTTTGCTCAGCTCTTTGCTCTAACCCACTTCCCTGGCTTTCCTTGCTGCAGGTCTGCTTTGCCTCTACCCCCACTATATCACACACATTTAACAAATGTATGTACTAATTAACTCATATACATGCACCTTCTGTATACATATCATATATATATACACCTTTCTGTTGTGCTTTGTGTACTATCTGTACTGTGCTATATGCCTGGGTTCTGCATCAGTCCTTATTGTTTGTTCTGTACTGTTACTGGTTTGGGAATATGAACTTGCCTGTATGACTGAGAGTTAAGTCACCCCTAATTAAATATTCACAGCAAATAAGTCCTGTCTCCACAGCCTGTTCCTTATATTTGTCCTTTATTGCAGATAAAAGACATACATAATACAATAATTTAAGCATATTTTTTGATTATATGCTGACAAAAAAGGATGACACATGGCAAAAAGCATCCATAGGCACCACAAGGCAAACACATGCATTTGGTTTAGTCAAAATGCTGTTAACCAGTTTGATTAATTATTTCTTGGGGTTGTTGATAGTAAAACTTTTTAGAGGCAGCCATGGCTTATGGGTTAGAGAAGTGGATTTTAGGATCACAGGTTTGTGATACCACTCACTTCCCAATATCAACAGCAGCCGGTGTCTCTTCAGACAACTGACACGTTTGATCTTTTCTGGCACGTCTCAGTGACATTTCAGTTTTGCTTTCACTTTTAATGCTCATGTTGGGAATGTTCGGCTACCTCTTCTTCATACCGCTGGTTACGTACTCAGATGTTTCTATTTTAATCTCCACTTGTTTTTTCCTTATTTGTCACTAAAAATGCTAATAGCAGGGCCGGCGCTCCGCTCTTACGGATAATGCACTGCACATGGGTCTCCGAGTGTCCACAGAGAGCGTCCCCTGGAGGTCCACACACAGGGCACCCAAGCACAAAAACTTTTACTGCAGCAAACCACCATCCACACACCCACACACCACGGCCAATGTCTCCCCCCCAACCCCATCCTCCACTGCTCAACTGTGAGTTAGGAGTGTGTGGACTTTGCCCTCCCACTATGGGGGGTTTGAGGAGGGGGCCCATACGTCTTTTGTGCTTAGGGCACCCACATGCCTAGCACTGCCACTGGCTAATAGGTTAGCTCACTAATGGACATGCTGTCCAGTATAATACTCTACTTCATAAAATTCAGTTTCAATAAATAATCATTTATATTTCAGAAGCTAGAAAAAATACTCAGTCGAAATGTGATAAAACCTCATTTTTGAGAAGAGACACTGCTGTGCAACTCAATGTGCCGATGTTGTCACCAATTCAAACCCCTCAACTTGTAGGAAAACAGGGTATGAGGTTGTGATCAACACTTCCCCTTCCCTAAAAATCCACCAGTTAACTGGCTTTGAACAAGGTGCCTAACCCCCAAGTGCTGAAGAGGCTAATCACCACCCTAAGTGTGTGTTTGCTCAGTAATGCATTTGTGATTTTACTGCATGTCTGAGGGGAAATGAAGTGGTCAATTCTTTCTGTAAAGTGATAGAAAGTATGTTTTACTAAGGTAATACTATTGAAAGGATTCTCTAACCGCTCTCTTTAACGGGAGATGAAATCATTACAGTTTCACAGTAAATTATAGTCTTATTCATGGCAGTTAGAATTACTGTTTCAAATGTTATCACTGAAACCACGGTCCACTGTGCTTTAGAAGACTCACTTTAAATACTGTACAGCATCAACCAAAGTTAGGACCAGTGTCCCAGGTGCAGTCATGCAGACCAGGAAGCAGTGTGAGTTTCAGAGTTTCATGTCTAAAGTAAACTAACAGTAATCTCATGTTCACTTTAAGTTTGATTTCTGAACAGCTTCAGTGATGCAGCTCCAGCACAGTGACTTTTTTCTTAGGCTGCCTCTTTCTCAGTACATCCATGTTACAGCAACACCACACCACTAATACCACTCATTAGAATTAGAAACCCACTGACTGCAACACTTAGAAAGTGATCATTTACTGTTAGCTTATACTAACATACTTATTTTTAATGTCATTGTACACTGGATATGGTTTTACCATGTTTACATAGTTATTGATTATGCAGTTGGGGCAGTGACTGTGGCCTGTGGTGGCCTGGTGGATGAGATCAGGTCTTGTGACCCGAAGTCTGCCAGTTTGTTCTCTAACCTAACCCCTAACTGCTACGTGGGCACTGTGGATAGGGCTGCCCACCACTAGTGTGTGTGGTATTCACCACTAGTGAATGGGTAGATCAAAATTTCCTGTGGGACTAATAAGGAATTATAAAAATTAAAAAACAGTCGCTGGACACCACCTGTGTCAGTGTAATGCTTGTGGTTTGTCATTCTTCTGCAGTTTTAGTAAATGGTCATATGTTTGCTACAGCCCCATGTGTAGATATACTGTTCTGTGATTGTGCCATCTGTTTGTTTTGTGAATGCCACACTGGACTGAATCTCTGCCATGTTGCCCATTTCAGCATCAACTCTCAAGGACGGTGAATAAGTGCTCACTTTTTCTCCATTCCTCTCTCTTTGCTTTGTCTCAGATACCTGTCCCATAACTGAATTATATATTCTTTTTTAATTCTTTTAAGTAATTTAATGCATGAGTCATGCAGTGGCATATGCTAGTAGCTCTCCTACCTCTTAGTCCGGCCAATGTAGCATATATATATATATATATATAATGTGTGTGTGTGTGTGTGTGTGTGTGTGTGTGTGTGTGTGTGTGTTTATGTATTTATTGTAGATCTATACAGAGTATCACAACTGGCAGAAAACAACTGGAAACAAAAGCATTTCAAGGCATTTTAGTGTGGAGTAGATACTGCTTTCCCCATCAGTGTACTGTGGCATAGAGATGGATGTTTTAACATTTGCTGCTCAATCCAATGGAGCATAATTGGCCTAGCTGTCACTGTTTGCAGCTGTGTGTGTGTGTGTGTGTGTGTGTTGCTGTCTCTGTGTGGGAAGAATAGCCGTTCCTGTCTTCTCATCACTCAGTGCAGGGTTAGTCAATTCAGGTGTCTGTTAGCTGTTGTAGCAGAATTGGCTGTTAGTGTTCTCCAGTCAGTGTGTTGAGGTGTCTAATGACATTGATTCAGCAGCAGTTTGAAATGATGATAGTTGTCACCCTCTCAGCTCGGTAGCCCAGTGTTGTAGGTGAAGACCTACCAAGTCAGTTGAATTGACATTGACTAGATTGGGTTATTATTATTAGTCATCATCAAGACTATTCCAACTCTGGCAACCATGTGAATAGTGTTTGTCCAGAACGTCCTGTCTTCTTAATGACTTGTTCATTATTCCTCTGCTCGTATTCATTCATCTTGTTGTCGTTGCCTCATTTACCTTCAGCTGTTCTTAGCCGTTTTCTCTACAGGTGAACTAGTTAACAATAGCTTCAGGTTGGTTATCTGGGCTCCCAGTGAAAGCTGAAGCTTCATTTTTATTGAGGATGCATTTCTTTGTTTTGTTTTGCTCTGCAAGGTCTTTTCAAACATCTTCTCCAGCATTAGAAGCATTAATAGTTTTAATGTTCCACTTTTTATTCCGCTTTCACATGCATAAATAACAAGCGAGTAGAACAGTTCTGACCTTTGGAGAAATATCATTACATTTTAACATCTTTTCCAGAAAAACACATACGTTGCTGGTATGAGACTAGTGTGTCAGGTGTTCATCCTACAGTAAGATAATAGATAGATAGATAGATATATACTTTATTAATCCCTTGCGGGAAATTCAGGTCCCAGCACTGCTGGCAGGGCAGCCGCTTGCGCAGCGCCAACCTTAATGACCCAAAACATCAGTCCAAGCTCTGCCAGAACTACCTCAGGAACAAACAACAAGATGGTCAGCTTGAAAACATGGAGTGGAGCACAGTCTCCAGACTTAAACCCCATCCAGCTGATTTGGGATGAAGTGAAAAGCAAAGCAAACCTACAAGTGCCAACATTTATGTGACGTTCTGCAGCAGATTTAAAGGTTTAAATTGTGGACAGACAGTTTGTACAATATCAATAGAAAATACATTGTCAGTAGAATGGGGTGTTCTGGAGCAGTTACATATGAGAGTAAGCTCATCATGCCCAATATCAAGTGCCAGTTAAAGGAATGTAAAGCCTGTTTCTGAGGAACAGTGGAACTGTGTTCTCTGTAGTGATGGAACCCCATCAATGTAGTATTGAGATGAATTAGAGTGATGATTATTTGTCATCAGTAATGTTCTTGTGGCTGAATGCACATTCTGTATTGGAATAATACAGACACTCTGTTGTTGTTTTAGGGGATACTGAGCGATGCCCCATCAGTTATTCATGCACATAGAGGCCACTCAACATGTTGTGTTTGTGTGGTTCTCTGTTCTGCAGGCACTCTCACTGTGCTTCTGAGGGTGAAGAGCATCGCCAATGTGGATTCACAATTGTGGACCCGCTCCGGGCACCAAGGACCCAACTGGAGGAAAGCCAACATCACAGTGAACCCCAATGGACCATTCCAGGTATGTGATGACTTTTTTCATTTGTGGATGTGCGTGCCTACCCTCATGGGCAGGGGGGAGGGGTCAGTGAGGTAATGATTTTAGAAACGCTGAGTCGAGCGCTATATCTCTCTCCTGGACTCACGTTTCCGCTGAGTCGCTCTGCACGCCTGGACAGCTGTTAAGATGGAGAGACATTTTACTGCTGGTTGCAGAAAAAGATATGAGGAGAAAAAATAGGTGGGAACTTGGTCAAACGAGAAAAAAGCACAGTCAAACGGACAGAAAGGGTCCTCAGAGTCCATCTTTCTGTCCTTTTTCTCTCACCCAGCCAAAGCAGTCTGATCCATTGCTCCCTTTAATGAAGAGAAATAACAATAAAGTTGAGGAGACAGTGCTGAGCCAGCCAAGCTTTACTTTTCTTTCTTCCTCTCTCATTTCAGTTCTTTTTGGGCTGTTTGTTAAGAAAGTATTGACTGTTTCCAGCATGTGTTTCAGTGCAGCATTTCTTTTGGATATTGGTGACACTTGGCAAGACTTTTCTGCTGCTTTACTTGTTCACCAAACTTTAAATTCACTTTAAATCTTTTCAGAATCCTCATTTCTCACTTTAAATCTAGCTTATGAATATGCAGAGTGTTTGCATTAACCTCCCTTTCAGGACTGAGGAAGAGCTATTAGTCAAGTCCTTCTGAAACCATATGTTGTTTATGCCTATACAGCAAAGGGGTCAGTTGTGTCCTGGTGGTTATGGATCTGGTCTTGTGACCGATAGGTTGCGGGTTCAATCCATTTCATAAGTGGCACCTAATCCCCAACTGCTCTCTGGGTGCATAAGATTTATCATATATATATATATATATGTGTGTGTGTGTGTGTGTGTGTGTGTGTGTGTGTAATTTTACCATAGATAAAGGGTATTTTATAAAATAAAGACAAAATACAATAACACACTGATCAGTCATTTTTACACAGCGCAGTACATTTTGTTTACAGAAGATCAAAACAGTGTTTTTAAAGATGAATGTTTACTGTACATCAGGTTGGATTAGAAGCAGCTTAATTTTAGTACTTTGTATATAATCAGGTTTATAGTTCGAAAGAATAAGAACAGAATGACACAAATATAGTGGTAACCCTACTTACGAGCATCCCTACTAACGAGTATTCCAGGTAACGAGTCGAGATCTCGGAATATTTTTGTTCCAGGTAACGAGTTGCACTGGTCTCACATGTCAGCAAGATCTTGTTGAGAGTGATATTAAAACGAATGCAGTCTAAGCTGGAAGGGGAGATTGCCCAAGAACAAGCTGGATTTAGACCAAGAAGAGGCACTCGGGATCCGATCACAAACCTCCGGATCATCTTGGAGAAAGCAAGAGAAAGGAATCAGGAACTGTATTTCTGTTTTATTGATTTCACAAAGGCATTCGACATGGTACAACATGACCAATTGTGGATAACCATGCTGGAGATGGGTTTCCCCTCACACCTGATCCAGCTGCTGAGAAATTTGTACAGTCAGCAGCGTGCAGCCGTCAGGACCGCCGATCACACATCAGCATGGTTCAACGTAAGACAAGGAGTCCGTCAAGGATGTAACCTCTCACCATGTTTATTCAACATCTTAGGAGAACAAGTGATGAGGAAAGCACTACAGGGATTTATGGGAGGATTCAAGACTGGTGGAAGAACTATTTGTCAGGATACAGGTAGTGAGGCAGGCAAACGCAGAGGAGTAAGGAATGACAGGAGCTTTACTGAACGATCAGAAGTACAAAAACGACAGGCAAAAACAAGGTCAGAATTCAGGCAAAGAGATCAAAAACCATCCGGCATCAGAGAATATCAAAGAGATTCAGAAACGTGGTCAAGAACAGGCAAAAGTCAAAAACAGAATAGTTCAGATAATCTAGAAAAACCGCTCATTAAGGCAACCAAGAAGTCGGCAATAACTCGCACTGAAGAGTGCGTGGAAAGGAGCTATATAGTCTGTGAGTAATAGATGTCAGCTGGTCTGACTCAGTACTCAGGTGAGTGCGACCTACGCCCACGCATCTGATTGGCTGAGTCCTCCGCCTGTCTGGTGGAAAGTAGATCAAGGTCCTGTTGTACTCTCGAGTCAGATCCAGCAGAGGGCGTGACACTATTAACAATCTCAGATATGAAGATGACATTGTCTTATTGGGCACAACAAAAGAACAACTAGAAGAGCTGGTGAGTTGCACTGAGAAGGCTGCAAAGGAATATAACATGCAGATCAATGCAGCTAAAACAAACGTGACGACTAACACTGAAGATATGCTGAAGATCAGAGTCGAAGGAAGACTT
>BRDA01002095.1:0-13254 GCA_036984385.1 Crenuchus spilurus
AATATTGACATTTGCCATCTCCACATCATTGCATTCAGTTTTTATTCACAATTTGTTTAGTGTCCCAACTTTTTTGGAATCCGATTTGTAGATTATGAATACATTTAAGTGAAGACAAATTTTGGAAATGGCCTAAAAAGCTTGGGAATCATGCTCCGTTATGCAATTCACAATATTGTTTAGTAGAATTAGTTGTTTACATTGGTTGTCTATATAAAACAGATCTTGCACATCTTTTTGTTCAGTTAGCCAACTGACCCACCCAATTGACTCTCCCTATCATTTGTAATGTTCCTGACTCTAGGAGGGTGCAGACTAACACAGCCCTCCTAAGATGCATGTGAAGTGAAGCTCTGCCTCTTTTCAAACTGCTGCCAATACATCGCCATCGGGAAGTCAACACGCTCGGAGGAAAGCACAGGGTCCTCAGTTCTGATGGATCACCTGGCAGACACCTGAGTCAGTCAACATTACTTAGTAGTGCTGAGGAGAGAGTGCCATCTTACTCACCCAGATAGCCCACGGCCAATTTAGCTCTTTCAGGTCCGGCTGCTGATGGCAAACATAGTGACAGCAGCTTAGTCCAGAATGTAATTCAAGTAATAGTAAGAAATGCTGCATTTCCTTCTATACTGTCCCAATGTTACTGATTTGGGGTTGTAGTGTTGCACACTCTCAGAACATGTTATAACAATTCTATTCATATTGGGTTCAACGGATCCACCTCTTCATTTTACTGCTATTTTTTGTGTTCATGTTGGATTAGTGCAATGCTAGGACATTGTTGTGGCTAACTTCTAGCCATCCCCACAGTCTTCTACCCTGCTGTCACTTAAAGATCTACTCATTCTAGACCCGGTATGTCTATCTGAGTTATAATGTTTTAGTATCTGGCTCTGGTTATTTAAAAAATGGCCACCTCTTGAAAGGTAAGCTAAGCTAAGGTGATCACTTAGCCAGTTGGTGTCTTTGGAATGTGTTTAGAGCTTTGGAAATTGAGTAAGCAAACAAAACAGCGATTCTCAGAAATATTTACATTTCATATCCACCACATGTGTCAATTAAATATGTCAGAGTTGTTTTTTTCTTTCTTTATCTTTCTCATTTTCAAAAGAATTGTTTACCTTGGTCAACAAATTCAGGGCTGCACCTTAGGCTAAATGATATTACCGAGTTGAGTCAGCAGGGTATATCCCCTGTCTCGCCAATGTACCCCTAAAACCACATGACCTTACAAAAACACAGTTACAGGCTCACAACCTCATGCAGACTTCTGTTTTCACTGCCACACACCAAATGTTCATGCTTCCTCCTCTTTTTAGAGCTCAAACAAAGTCAATTTACACCTCTAGAGGCACAAAGCCATTTGCTTTACCCTCCTCCTAGTTAGGTAGCAGCTCGTTCAGTCTCACATTAGCAGAGGTGTTGGGTCTTGGTATCTGTGATGAGTCTAGAATGTGATGGAAGTGTTGAACACAAAGTAGGCCTTTGCACATAAAGTAGAAATGAGAAAGAACTTTGTGGCTGACTTTTTAGTACAGTACCAGCAAACTGATAAGCAAATGGAAGCTATAAGCTAATACAGGTCTAGCATAATTAGCTCAATAGTAAGACCTTCTGTTTGTGACTTTAAGCTATGTTTTTAGAGCTCATTTTGCAACCATTAACAGAGACGCTTGACTGCACACAGGCAGTTTTGTATGAAACACTATCTACAAATGGCTGTCTTTCCGCTTCAGTGGACCAAACTATTTTGTGAAACTCGAATACTGTTCATGTTGCATCCACAAAGATCACTACCTAGAGCTGTCAAAATGAACACATGCAATGTGCAAAACGTGTTTCTCCTTTTGGAGCTTCTGAAAATGTTAAATATCTGGTGTTATGCTTGTAGTACTCCCTTATGAGCATGATAACAGATGGAAATACTAGGTTATCAACTTCTTGTTAGAGGTACCCAAAAAAGTATGTCTGACCTGGAATGAATGACAGTATTTTTTATAGTTCAAATATGCTAATATACAGAATACATTTTAAAGGGGCGGGGGTATTTCACAATGCTGGATTTCTCAAGTAATAGGATAACTTAAATCTAAAAGTCAACTCTGCCTAATAGGAAAAGAGGTAAGTCCTTACTTTGGACTACCAGCTTACTGAGAAATCCTGCTTAATTAAATACCCCACCGGATTTAAAGGTTACGTGGTATGTTAAACAAAAAAATAAACAGTATTCCATGGCTTCCTGTTGCCATTCTTTCAAAATCAGGGTAGGGTGTGCAAGGAAAAGAGGGTTGGCAGTTGGGCTCAGAGCAATTTCTATTGGTTCATAGATACGTCGATCAAACACTGGATGGCTCCCATTGGCCAGCGTCTTTGGTTTATCACACTATCTCCCTGTGTTTCAAGTCCACTCTCTCTTCGGTTTCTGTCGTGTTACTCCGCGCGTTGGCATAGTGCTCGACAGTTTGCAACAGGAGCGAACGCTTATTGCGTTAAAATTGAGGATACGGTCGTTTATTTTGGCTATCGAGCCTTGTAAAGTATCGTAATCTTGAGTCGTTTCGAGGCGACGACGTGAAACGTGTTGTTTTCTGGCATTTTGGGCGTTTGAAATCGGACACCGCTGTAACGTCCTCGTTTTCACGCGGAGTGATACACTGCTGGGGATGACAATGTGGAGGTGGCTAAAATGTCTACTCGGAAGATGAGACGGTCACAGTGGTAGCAGCCGTACGAAAATCGTTGGTTACAACTTGCTAGAGTTTATATTTATTAGTTTATGTGTAATAAGTACACTTTAGATGCGCTTGTTAGACTTTCGAAACGTAAAGGAGGACGCGAAACTGAATTACTTTGCTTTGTGGGACCTATAAGACGGAGGGGGGATTTGTCCCCCAACTTTATGTTTTTTTCCCGAAATTTCTCCTGTTGGATGCCGAACGAAAGGTAAAAATATTACTAACGGTTTTCTCTTACGTCTGTCTCTTCTCATATTCACTTTTAAGTGCTGAAGCTGACCAAATACACTTCTGCAGTTGAATTCATTGGCTAGCATAGCATAGCAACTTTTCATCAAGCGGGTCCTAAGTTTTTTTCCTTTTTTGTCTGAGGTCCTGTGTGTGTGTGTTGGCTTTACGGGCTCCACTTGTGTGCATGCTGATAGGAAACGACTTCTTTGTTCACTTTAAGAAGCGATGACAAGTATTTACTCCCTCTCAGTGCAATTATAAAGTATTGTAGGGTATTTATTGCAAGTATCAGCTTCAATACAACAGAATGCTAGTCGTCCAGTCCAATTTTTTAAAGTTTGCGTTTAGTTTAAACTATTAAATAGATATTTGTTGCTTGTATGTCTTTATGTTGGGGAATTTGTAATTTTAGTTGGTCTCAGAAGAGGGAATTTGCAAATACATAAATAATAACGGTCATGGTTAATGGTAATACTAAATATCTTAATTTTTTCCCCCAAAATTGTCGATTTAATTTTATCTCTATTTTTAATTCCAAATGTGTACTCAGGTCCACAGTAATCAAATTTTATTTTTTTATGCCAGTTACATGAGCATGCAATGTTACAAAACACTGTTTTAAAGTGTTCAATCTAAGAAGTGAGGAGTAGGTTAAATATTTAATAATGTTTTTTGGGGAAAGTAAGTATTTTCTTAGCAGTGCACGTGTGTTTTTCACTTTTTACAAGAAACAAACTTCATATCACTTTATTCTCAGGCTGCGAGTGTGAACCTGGCACTTCCACTTGTCTTTCGTACTGAACTTTTCCTTCACTGCTCTGTTGTTGAGTGCTGTACAGTGTTGGAACACAAAGCTGATGCTATAGGCTGGTTGTAAACTTTCTGAGGCCCGACGCTTTTTTCTTTTGTGTTGTGAGCAGAGTTGAGGCCCGATCGGCTCACTTTTTACCGCTTCTTCTAAATAATCCCAATGAACAGCTTCCCCACGTCCTCCTCCCCACGTTCAGCACCGCCATATCTTATCTTTCTCAAGTCGAATTGGCCGTGATAGGATGAATAGATAATGAGTTTCCTCCAGAACAATCGATAAGTATTTATTTGCGTCGATCGACAAGCTGGAGAGTGGAGGAAAGGGGGGGGGTCTTATACAGGGTTGCCAGGTCCAACCTAAAGTCGGTAGGAAACCCGCCCTTCAGAACTTGAAACTAAGATATAAGGTGTTACAAACATTTTAAATGGCTATAAATGGGGTAAATACTAGTAATCTGTTACTTACTTGTTTTCGATTTTATATTCTAATTTATAGAATTAATGTTTTATAAGCATTTTGTTTAACAGTATTATTATTAAAATGATTATAATGCTTTCTAATACATATCATTTTAAGTACCAAATAATTTTAATAATTGTTACCA
Source organism: Crenuchus spilurus (assembly GCA_036984385.1). NCBI lineage: Eukaryota > Metazoa > Chordata > Actinopteri > Characiformes > Crenuchidae > Crenuchus > Crenuchus spilurus. The sequence goes on from BRDA01002095.1 coordinate 4,385, forward strand.
CTAACTTTCACCTTGCAACAACTGCATTTACAAACAAGTCCGTTTAGGAGGGGGAACGCGAATCTGGCAACCCCTCACTTATATAGAAATAGGGATGAAGCGTGTCTCTGTGGGGGGCTGTTCATATGGACCTGATTTCTAAGAGAATGAGCAAATACAATAACTTTTCTAGCATTTTCTTTGGTCCACTCTGTCATCTGCCCCCCTTACCTCACTATATAGGGGTCTAAAGATACGCTAATATCAAACTATAATCTTGGGGATGTATAGTGGGGTGAGCTGATGATTGTTCTTAAAAAGAAACACCAGAAGCTTAAACTTGGCCACCAATTTAAACCAATATTTCATATGTGTATGGTCCTCCAGAAGAACATAACATTTAGGTAGGGTTGTCAAAATACCAGAACTTTGATTTTGATGCAGATACCAAGTATAACCATAATCAGTACTAAAACAGAAGTCTGGCTATAGACTAAAATGACTCAGCATTGTCCATAATGACAAATGTTTATTTGATAGCACAATGACATATTTCCATATTTTTCAATTTAATGTCTCGTGTAATCTCTGTAAACTATACAGAAAATAACGTTAATTAATGTGACTTTTGCTCTTAAAAATATAGAAAATGTACACTATAAAATTGATTGCAAAATTTGAGTGCTGAAATCTTTCAGTACTTCATGCACCTCCTACATGTAGTTGAGGTCCTAAAATGCTAAATTATTTATGTTTTTCTTTAAAGTGTGCCTTGTCATTGGAAAATATGTACGAAAATATACAATATAGACACAGGTTAAACATTATTTCCATAATTCATGCATCACATATGTGATGGCATTTTTTTTGTAAAATTTTTGATACATAGGTAATAAGTGTCAGCATGCACGTTTCTTGTAGCTATTTTGGTCAAAGTCAAATTGCTGAAGTAATACCATGGCATCTGGTGGAAGCATAATTAACAAGTCATTTTTCTAGAAGGTAAGTAAATTTAAGTGCACAGAAAGCAGATATGGTGTCAGGTGCAGCACTGATGTTTTTTCTTCCTTTCATGGTTCTTTTTTATTGAAGTATGTATCATTATAGGAGTGAATTATGTGCATTAATAGTGAATAACTATTTATTACATTATCTTTTCTTAATTATGTTCCAAAATGTTTTAAAAACAGTCTATTTAATTCATAGCCTGTGTTGTTTTGTTGTTCCATGTGTATATTAATATGCAAAATGTGCATAAGACAGTTACAATTACAACATTCATTTATTACAGTTAACTACTGTTGTTGTTAAAGCTTTAGCAAAATTTGTTTGTTTGAGCTGTATCTGTTCTCAGTCTGGAGCTACTGAGGATTCATGGACAGAATGCAGGACAGCTTGTTTAATTTTGCCACTTGAGGATTGTATTTTAAAATTGGCCAACATTGAACAAATCAATCATGATGGCAAATAATTGTCAGCTAATATTTAATCATTGTGGAAGCCCTAGTTGTAACACTGCTACCATCTTTGTCAGAATTGTGAACTGGGAGTCATTTAAAAGTTGAAATTAGAGGGGATTATTCACATTTAACAAATCATTGTTTTTTTTTTTTTTACAGTGAATTTGCTTTTGTTTGCTCGTCTGAGTATTTTTAACCATATTTTTGTATTGTCTTCCAAGCATACTTTAGAACCTACTGACTAGTTTTGCCATGGGTTGTAACACTAGATTTAGAGATTTGGATGGAAAATCTAAATTCTGTTGGGAAATAGAATAGTCAGCCTTTATTTTTTTGTTTATTGAGCTTATTGTGAGCTAAGTAATTACAAAAGACAAAACTATCAGCCTTTTAAAAAATCTGAATAGTTGGATGTTTGGTTCAGCATAAATAATGCCATTAATTTTAAAAAAGTATTTGTTAAACAATTGGATGGTGATTTCACTGGCCCTTTACTAAAGCCAATAAAATTTTAATACACTGTTTCAAATGTAATTTTTAATATTGTGTTAGAATTTAGAACTGCATCACCAATGTGCACATTGGTCATCTTCTGACCATTTTGAATTTTTCAGCTTTGTTGGAAAGTGTCAATATTCAGAGATCTGGCTCTGTGTGGTTTCTGTCTAATTTTGTTTTGGTTATAACAGTTAGTGTTGTAAAACAGGAAAGGCATCATTTTACACAATCATGTTTTTGAAGTTGTTTATTTTGAAATAATGACTGTTTTCCATTGAAATGAATTAAGAATGTGTAACCTGTTCTAACTGATGTGCTGCATTTTTTTACTTCTATATTGCAACAGTGGTATTTACCCAATTAAAGAATACAGAACATTAACATTTTGTTAAATTCCAGTTGGAGAGTGTTTCATGTGTACCTTCAGCTCTTAATTCGCTATGTATACTGGAACCGTTCTTCTCAACACGTCCAAGGAAATGAACATGGCCTCTGTTTTCTTTCTTTAGACTGATGATGGTTGGTGACCTATAAGCTGTACGTTCTGTTAGATTGCACTGTGTTTTTAATCTGTCAGTTTAGTGAGGGATGATGGCTAAACCGTCTCCCTCAGTTAGTCAGGGAGCAGATTAACGTCTCTTACTGTCTGTGTTCTCTGGCCTTCAGTGCTTAATGCTTTGGGTTTATTGTGTTGGAGGATGAAGGGTGCTTTGCTTTATGTAGTTGGACAGGATATTGACATTGTAATGTTTTTATAGTTATTGGAGCTTCAATTAGCAAAGATATTTACTAATGTGCATGATTCTAGTAAGATGTAAGAATACTTAACAGCATTTCCTTGTAGTCATTTTATATTTTATCTATTTTGTCTATTTTTTTTTTTTTACCTTTTTTGAAAACAGCCATCTTTTTTCTCACAATGATAGCATTTTATGAAAAATGTGCTAGTAGTAATGGTTACGGACTTACCCTGAAGCCAAAAGGTTTCTGAGATATGACAACAGTATTTTGTAGATGACTAGAAATTTCAGCTTAATACCATAAACAGAATAGAGATGCTAAATTGTTGATGAAAATAGAAAAGTAAGCCTTCAGGAATTCCAATATTTGTTTATTCAAGCTGTTTCAAGGTCAGCATTGCATGTAGGTGTTTATCATTCTTCTAGGTAAGAGCATGTTTGTGTTTGTGTGGTTGGCTGTTATTGAGTCTCCTGGACCGGACATTCGCTTGGTGGTGCCCCTATCTGGTTAACCAAGAGTTACATGCTATGATGTGGTGCATTGTGGGAAAGCCCAGTTTTAAAGCTCCTGTGATGTGGGAGCAAAGCTCTCTCAGATCATCACACTGCTCGTCAGTGTTGTATATGCTGTGCCTGACCAGTTCACATCAACTGCTCTTGTTAGGTGAGAAATCTGGAGGAATGTTTATTACATACAGAAGAAAAACTTCAGCTTTAATGTGTAAAACTATTTTCCCTCTTTTGGGATTTTGTCTAATATCAAACGCTGATTTTGGAAATTCATTGTATGCCTGCCTGCTTGTTTTACTAATGTAGGTAAGACTAGGCGACTTTAAATATAGCTTAGCTCTGCAGAATTTCTGTTATTTAGTATATAAAATAAACTAATTATGACACCTCTCAGTTTTCTAGACATAAATACTTCAATGCAATTTCACAAGTGTTTATGCAGTTATTTAGTATACTCTTCTTCACGTTTCCAAAAGATGACCAAGATCAGATATTACTAATTGGTTCTAGTGATTGGATGCAAACTACTTGGCCATAATCATTGTCTTAAATAAATAATTTTTAATAAAGAATGACCCCAGAGTAAGTCCACACCTCTTTTGTTCACTAGAATACTCATTAATGGTCAACATTGCCTGTCCAGTGACTAATTGAAGCCTATTGATACATTTAGATTTGCTTAAAAATCTAGAACAAAGGAAAAATGGCTTCAAAAGTTATAGTTTGCTATACACGCTGTGACAGATTTCCTGTGTTAGACAGTCTGATAATGTTGTCACAGTACTGGGATTTGCAACTTCAGTATGGAACAGTGTCATTATTTGATACTTTTTGTATAGGTGCATTTTCAAATTTATTTGATAATGAGCATTAGAGTGCTCGGGGGCAGCCATGGCCTAGTGGTAAGGATCTGGTCTTGTGACCAGAAGGTTGCTGGTTCGATCCCCAGACAGGACATGACTGAAGTGCCCTTGAGCAAGGCACCTAACCCCCTAACTGCTCCCCGGGCGCCGGTGGATAAGGGCTGCCCACCGCTTCGGGCACAAATTCTCACAGCCTAGTGTGTGTGTTTCACTGCACGAATGGGTTAAATGCTGAGGTCAAATTCCGTTGTGTGAAAAATCACATTGGCTAAATTGGTTGATCTTAATATGTGGCAGAGCTTTACAATTTAAAGTGGTTAGATTCAGGCCCATTAACACAAACCAATTGCTATCTTTAACTCTAAACTGTCTGATGTATGATTGATGGGGATAATATTGGTGTTATGGGAATGGTTTTGTACTGTATTGGAATTCAAAATTTTCCGCATTGATATTTTATAGTACAGTCTAGTGTGTTTTTCTTTTCTTTTTTGTGGCACACATGAACCCTTTTTCCTTTTCAGGAAATTATAGCTTGAGACCTGAGCAGTTTGTGCTGGTCTGGAATAAGTGCTTGTAATTGTAGGTGAAACAGTATTAAAGCGTCTGATGCCGAGCGTAAGCTGTTGGCAGTCCTTCAAAAGGTTAGCCTCATTGCTTTTGTTTTTTCCTCCTGCAGGGTGGTAAAGCCTCTGAGTCTGTGTGTGTGTGTACTGAAGAAGAACGAGTGATACCAGTTCAGAATGTCCACAGCAGGAACAGACAAGGAGCTCAGTGATCTCCTGGACTTCAGTGTGGTAAGTGCGCATTTGTGTTGTGTGGTTTGGGTTAGGAAGTACATTTGTCAGTTCACCCGGTTCTTGAATATAACATTATGGCATGTAATCATAGCAACTTGCGTTAGTTAGGGGTGGGTAATTTGATTACATGTTATCATAATTGAGAATACCATATACATTCCTGACTATATAATGACTTGGATGTATATATTCTATGTCAGTAGTGTATGTTTGCAGAAATTTGTGCTTATTGTTTTATAAGTGTATCTAAATTTGGAAATTTTGTTGTGTATCTCAAAAATGTCTTTTGCAGAGTTGTGCAAATACATTGCTAAATTTGTTCAACATTTTTGTATTAGAAAGTATTGAAAGGTTGAGTAGAATTATTTGCCAAATTTGAGTATTGAAGCATTGTGATCATTTCAACTGGTAGTGCAACTGTTGTAATTTTATATTTTCCCATAATTCCGTCCTTAACTTGAATGTGACATAATGTCCTTAGCTTTCTCACAGTGTGTTTGTTCTTTGTCCTGTATGGTAATTGATTGATTTCTTGTATTGTTTTTCCTTGGAATATTACATCATGTATAAGCCTGTATTTATGCTGGCTTAACCCTGTTCTCTATCTCTTGTAGATGTTTCCTCTTCCAATGTCGAATGGAAAGAATAGATGCGCTACTTTAGCCAGCACACCATTTGTAGGCTCAGGTAGGCCACTTTTCTTCCATCTCTGCTGTCATCATGTTGGTGTTTTCATGGTAGTATGTTCTTCTCTTAAACTTAGGGTCACAGTTTATAAACAGAATAAAACCCAGCGAAACATTACATATAAGAGACGGATTGCATTGGCAGAAAAGCAGCATGGTAAGTATCAGCAAAAGCAACAGCAGGAGACGGTAACTGTGTAGTAAAATAAGGTTAGGCACCAGGCAAATGATCAAAGAGTTCAGATGCAGAAATAATTTGAATAGCACAGATTGAAGAGGTGGGTTTTGAATTGAGTGATTTCAAAGCTGTGATCATGGAGATCTCCCAGTGGTCCCAAAGCTCTTATACTGGCCATGCTTTCTTCACGTTTTTTTCTCCCGTTCCTTTCTTTTTCTCTGGTGGCTTCAGCTGTTCCTTTTCCATCAATGTTCGAGAACGAAGGTGTGGGGGTGATTAAGGGAAACGACAGCACAGCCGCCTTCCCCCATCCCCCATAAACATTAACAAACATTACAACAAATGCACAACCAAAACGCTTCTTTCTCACCCTTCACCATACACCCACCACCCCCTTTTCTGAAGTTTTTTTCAACTCGCGCTTTCTTTCTAACTCTTAACACCCCTTCTTTCAGCCGCTTCCACAGTGGGCCGAATCTTTAATTTTTCTGTTAATTATCTGTGATATTCAGGAGTGAGGAGCTTGTGTGTTTGGTAAGTAATCGCCAGCAGTGCCTGATCTAAATGAGCAGTTCATTTGAGACCCCACCACCACTCTACAAAGGACACTCACAGATATTGGCTTACAAGTCCCTGTTTGAAATAAGATAGCGTAAGGGGATGTGTTCCTGTTGAGGCTGTGCACTTTTTAAAAGGTGACGGTTACTGTTATTGTCCAGAACGACTGGCTGGGGTTCTCCATTGTAAAGCACACACACCTCCGTAGTAGCCATAGGTCAGAGGACAAAAGCGTTCTTCTGGAATTGTAAAGAGCAAGCTGATAGGAAGCACATGTGGTTAGCTGTATGGTGTGAGTGTGTTGTCTTCATGCTACCAGGGTTTTTAGAGGTTTCTTGACGCAGATATATTAAGTGTTGTGCTGGTCGGTAACAACAAAATTAAATGTCGCATTGTTTTCAGTTATGTAATAGTATAAGCTGATATTTAAGTTTACGTTTGAGAAGTTATTGATTCCATGCACTGCTGACCTCGCATAGATTGTTTTGCTTGGACCCATTTTGTTGTTTTTGTCTTTTAAATTGGCAGCAGACGTCCTTGTCCAGTATTGTGAACTTGAGCAAAAATTAGAAGGGAAATGTACTATTTTGATAGAGTCAAACCACTTGGCAACAATTTATTATTTTGCAATCTATTGATATTGCAGAAGCTGAAAACCAATATTATTGTGTAACAGCAATACCGATATACCAAAATATTATGTTTTTGATGGGCAACGTAAACATGTCTTCTTGATATTGTGGATATGTTGTATTTGGCTTAAAACATTCATATTCAGTCTAAAGTCAATCATGCAACATCACAAATGTCATTTTTTATCCCAAAGAAAATAGTTATACCTCAAACTCATAGCCGCAGATGACGACTGCAACACTGTGCGAGCCGGTCTTGCTGAGTCTGCATTTTTGATTGGCCACATTGAAGCATGTGAAGGTCGCTGTCTTCCTCAAGCTTCAGCACCCACAAAACCACCAGATCATCCTGTAAAAGTTGATGTTGACCTTTTTCCACCTGAGTCCGATATCAAAGGCTTTACTGAATGTTCAACCACCCTCATTTTTCATATGAAACAGGAACAGTGAAGCATTGGTGTTAATCCACAAAGCGCACCAAATAACACTGAAATATGGGCCTTGAAGACTGTGACGATGAGTAGACAGATTTTGTTTAAATAAAAAGGTGTTGATTAGCTGCTGCTTTTATGATATTTAAAATGTTCTAACTTCTCTGTTTAGTAGAAACTTAAGTAGAACATTATAACACTAATTTCTGTGTAATAGACAATTGAAATTGGAAAATATTAGAGGTAAAAAATTTGGGTATAATTGACTGTGTCCGATAGGATATTTACTGATAATTGAAACACACTTTTAAAATGTAAATAATATAAAGTAAAATTCCCTTTACATTATGGCCATCAGGAGACATTACAGGGAGTTGCAGAGGTCAAAGTTTCCACCGTACAACCAATTATTCATTGGAATTATTTAATAATTATTGATTGGAATTATCAGCCATAATTTCAGTGTTGGACCAATAACAAAAATAATCTTTTTTCATTTATTTGCAGATAATATCTGTTGTCCATGTTGTCCTTCCAAGTAAATATTATTGGTGAATACTGGTGAAATATATTTTAACTAGAGATGATGTTGGAGAAGAAGTTAAAATGTAAATGATTGTCATTGGCTTTAATCCCATAAAATGCTAATTCGGCAGTCTTTTTAAATGGTTTCAACTACTACCAACTCTCCAGTAAAGTTTTGAAAGTGCAGTAACGTATAGACTTCCAAAATGTTTATTATTGTCATGTCTATTTCTTCTGCCTTCTTAGAAAATGCTGATCTATAACCAATATATCAGTAATATAATATGTATTAACAACACTAGATGGACCCGATTGTTGTTTGTTTTTTTTTTTGTTTTTTTTGTTAAAGAGCAGGTTAGTTTGTGAAGTTTTTCTCTTTTTTTTTCAGCCCTCACAGCATCTGCAGTGCTTTGTTCTCTCCCGCTGCTTTGGCTGCTCACGCTGTTCTGCACCTTGCCACTGTCCTCTGGTGATAATGATTCAACTTGGCATGTTTAAAGCTACAGGACTGCGAGACTGTGGCCACACGCTGTCATTTAACTTCATCCCTGTGACATTAGCTGTGATGGGGTGTGCAGTGTAGAATCTGTGACAGCTATTCGTTAGCTTCCTGTGATAACTCTCTCTCATGGTGGTTGATCTTGATTCCCTGAGGTGTTGCTGGCCAGCGAGTTTCATTTACTGAGTATGTGAAAGTGAGAATCACTGGGATATATTTATATAACTGCAAAACTCCACTGAAAGACACTGAGGTTTGCATGAAGCAGAACTTTCCATTCCTGAAGATGTCGTTGAGCTTCCGGCTGATGAAGGAATAGTAGAAATGAGCCTTGATCATGGTTAGAGCTGCTTTCTGATTGTCAGTCTGATTGCTTTCTGACTGTCAGTGTGTCATTAAGAGATGTGACGGTTTCTTATCACTGTGAATTTACGTTCTGATGTTTATCAAAATACATATTGAGAATTGTTAAGATGGTTATGATATATATATATATATATATATATATATA
>BRDA01002095.1:13354-23909 GCA_036984385.1 Crenuchus spilurus
ATATAGTTTTTGCGATTTTACCTACCTAAGCATTGACAGTTATTCCGTCTTGGGTAATTCTTTTTGTCATCATTCAGAAGCATACATGTGTGATTCTGTTTAGTCTTCTCAGGTTAGCTTATCGCAAAGTCATACACTGTCCAGTGAGTATAGAGAATCAGAACAATTGGGATAGTTCTCAACGTTGTTTAAGTTATCTGGCTAATTTAGAAATCCTGCTTTGTGGAATGCTCTCCTGTAGCTGAAAAGCTGGCATTGCTCACAAACAAGAGAACTCTGTAATCTAAATAAATCATCCAAGATCAGGCTGCCTGTAGCAGTGAAGTCTAATTAGTTTTATAGTCTGTCTCTTAAATAGTTATAAAGACATGATAGTTATAAAGTCTTTTATAATCTGTGTCCTAAATAGTTTGAGGGTGAGCTAGCCTGAGAGGCGTTAATACAGCTGTATTTTGGCGAAAACGATTTGGGCCATAAAGGTGAACTGCGTTCTAGTGTTTGTTAGCAGTGTTAGCCTAGCAGTTCCAGTTCTGCACCAAAGAAGCAAAATTTGGACTCAACATGTCTTGGCTTATTGACTACATCTGGACTCAGTGGAAAATTTTGTGAATAGCCCAGCTATTCAGGCCTTGTGTTTCCTGGAGAGAGTATTGTTCCTGATATTGTTCATGTATGTGTATATCCTGTATGTTAATGGCATTGTGTTGCCTTTGTGTATGTGTCATAAGTTATGATCATAGCCTATGACTCATGGCTGACTAGACCCATTCCAGCATTTCTCTCTGTAATTATAGCCCCGCTCTCTTTAACAGGGTTAGCGTGTCTTTTTAAGGGGTGTGTGTGGATGTGCCTTTCCTGACTCACTCTCTGAGCTGTTCCATGTGCTCGCACAACACTAGCGCTATGCGTCTCACTCATGCCTGGAGGGCAGAGATCAGTATGGGGTGAAGGCTTCATGACTGCCAGCTTGTGTCTGTATTGTCCTTAGTAATGAGTGTGTTTGTACAAACAGGTAGCGTGCAAAAACCAGTGGATCTCAGATCAGCTCTCCAGACTGACATGACTCACCAGCTTGTAAAAAGAGAGAGAGATGATAGACGAGTGGCTGGTAGATAGACACACCAATACTACGAATGCAAGATGATGTATGTCGGCATCGACAGAACTGCTTTATAAATATGATTGTATTATACAGATGTTTTAGATTTATTTGTTGTGTTCCAAGATCAGCAGGTAGTTTAGATGGTGGTGGGTTATACTTTTGGGATGCATTCTGACATTATTATTGTCAGACAATTGCTTAAATATTGAGATTTTTATATTTCTAATTATTTCAAACTGATGATGTATTTATTGTACTTTGGAAGAGCAGAATGTTCAGATCATGCTGAGCTGCTGTGTTTTATTGTCCGTTTTATTCATATCACATAAAATTAATGCTAAGCCAGGTAGATTTGGTCTCAATTATAACTGTCGATGTATCAATACTGACTTTTAAAAACAGCATGTATTCATTGTTTTCGTGTGATGTCACAACCTTCGTGTTTTGAGTATCCGCCATCTTGTGCGTCAAGACAAAAGAGATCGATAATGCTTACAAATCTTTTTTGTTAGTTTATGATAAAATATAGTTCTTTAATAGAATGTAAAACGAGAAGAAGACGTCGAAAGTTGTTCAGAAGTACCTTGATGGTCTCGATGTGGCATCGGAGTCGAGATATTTAGAGAAAATTGGTCTCATAAACGACAAGGATCCGCACGAGTTGCACAAGCATCATTGGAAAAGAGATGTACTTGAGTGGCCGAACATTGCATATCTGGACATCGTCAACTACCTGGTAAATGGTGAGAGTGCCTACAAAGATTTAAAAGCTTATGAGTCTCTGGATGCCTATAATCAATTTGTTTGTGGATGGGTGAAGGACGTTAGTATCATAAGCTTTGCGGACAAGTGCCTGTTGACTACAAGTGTAAGCTAACGATCTACGGATTATGATTATAGAACTGTATAAATTACACCTGTGTTTAACTTATGTTTAGACTTTAGATAGTCTATTAAATCAATAAGGTAATACAATTCGGCATGTAAAAGTCAAAATAAAGCTCAGTTATTAGTTAGGCTAATGAAGTTTCCATATGCATGAAAATATACTTGTTTAAGAAATGTACAAGCACACTTATTGCCAAGAAATGTTATTTTAAATAACTGGCTTAGATGCCTAAAACTTTTGTACAGTACTGTACATTGAAATATCATGACCAAAAAACAAGACTACATGCCACGTCAATGAATTATGTTTGTTTTGCTTGAAGTTTTAAGGAAACAATAATAAAGAAAAATCTATAAGCGGCAACGATTATGAAAATATTTGGCTTACTTGACAAGAAATGATCTGAGCTTTAGCATATTTAGAATGCTGTTCTTTTCGACCAATATTTTCCAGCCATTTCCTTCGACGCTGTTCGCTGAGTTTTCTTGTTTGGTCTCCCTGTGTTAAACGCACAGTTGGAATGGTGTACCAGCTTCATTTAAAGTCTGGATCAGATCTATTTTTGCAACCATGAACCCAACATACATGAACCATTGTCAGGCTATACTTGCAAATGTGTAACATGTCACGCTTCGTTGTTTATAATCTCGCTTGACCCCCAAAGATGGCGGGCGGAAGTGAAATGGCTATTCCCGTCAGTATATTTCTGACTGAAGTATTGCAATGTCTACATCTTAATAATTTTACTGCATTTGTAATCCTGTCGAAATGCATGTTTTAGATGCTAACTCGGATTCTGTATTTTATAAAATGTTTATGTAGCAGCATTGATGAACATGTAATTTAAAAATAACACTCACTCTCCACTCCACACAGTCCGTAGGTGGAAACTAAGGTGCAATAACAGCCTGTTTTAGTGTAATTCTCACAAAGGTCTTCTACTTTTATAAAATTGCCATTCATTCTGATGTTTTAAGGAGTGTTTGAGTGTGGACTGCTTTTTTTTATTACAGGACAACCAGTCAAACCTGAGGTCATTTTACTTATCGGTGTTAAAGGCAACACGGTAACAAAAATTCAGCAAAACAAATAAGCTAGTAAAATGGAAAACTGGATTATGAATATATTGGATTCAAATGTTAAGTTGACCTTGAGTGGGGGGAAAAAAAAACGAAAAATGAATAAGCTTCAAATAACAATTGACACTTGTTTTTATGAAATTATAAACCATGACTAATAAATGGTATCACATGAGTATCAGTCATGTGTGATATCTGATCTCTTCAGTAACATCAGTGTCGGTGCTGATGCTGATCCAGTATATGGGATTAGTGTATCATTACTGGCAGACATTCAGAACGGAGAGCACAGCTGAGTTTGGAGTATATAAAGTTGTGATTTTTGCCCTTCAGGTCTTTCTCATATGACTTTCTGCTCAATCCGTAGCATAAGAGGATCAGCTGGAGTCATCAGACGATTCTTACCGCTGAAACTTGAATGTTGGCTTATTTTATTGGGCCAACAGAGCAAAGTTTTGTTTACTCAGGTGCGGGGGGAATGTCTCGTAACTACAGGGCGAAGCTTTAGTCTACACACACTTTAGTCAGAGCAACATTAAATGACTGCCTCATGAGTTCTCTCTTTCTCTCCCATTAATCATCCAATCTGTTAATAAGAGTGAATATTCGGCATGCTTATGAATATGGATTAATGCTATTTTTGAGTGTTTTTTTCATACACTCCCACATGTCATCACCATCCTGTTGCTGCTCACATTTCACAGTATTATCTGTCTTGTTTTTCTCTGTCTCTCTCTCTCTGTCGCTCGCTCTCATTTTCTTTAAATGACTATATTCTGCTGGTGAAATGTTCTATGCACGCAGGAAGCCTCTGTATTGTTGAAGCGTTTTAGGTAAATAAAAGTCTCTTAATGATATTTCCAGAGGCATTGTCTAAAGGCAGGTAGTCTGATGTGCAGCAGCAGCATGCCGTTAACACACTCAAATCGTTCTTTCCTGTTTTTTCGGTCACGCTCCATCGATGATGTGTGCGCATTGACAGGGGAGTCAACGATGGCTCTGGCCCAGCGTAGTCACATCGCACCACAGTTCACAAGCCCCAGACGTGAGTTGAGCAGTTGTGTGCTTTGTTTTTTTGCAGTTTGTCTCTTGATTGAATTTGCTGACATAAACCCACATCCCTCCACTCCAAAAAGCACCTCTGAACGCTATCGAGAGATCATGGTCATCACAGCGATGGTGTTGGCCTCGTATTTCACTCTGGTTCTGCTCTGTCGCTGACGCTGTCATGATTCGCTTTTTCTCCCCTCCCTTCCCCCTCTTTTAATTAGACAACAAAACAAAAAATATGAATATTCATAAGCTGCAGGTTCATTAATATGCACACTTATGCAAATCAGCACACAATTAAGGCTCTTCTCTCCAGAGATGCTCACCAGTGTTAAAGCACGAATTGGGGGGGTGGGGGGGTGCATTCTGGAAATTTCTGCTCCATCAATCTTTAAAGTTCTCCTGCTCTGCATCTTAACCCAAATGTGTTTGCATTTTCAGAAACATCAAAGTGCTTTTCAGTTGAAACGTGTCCCTGAACCCTTTGAAGGGTTGATACTGTGATTCTATGATATTGTAATATAGCTCTTCTTGACTCGGTATAGCATGCCACATTTAAAATACTCTGATACTCGATATGGACACAAAGGAAATCCGTAAAAAACTTCCTTAGGATAACCTTAGCATGGTCAGATCAAAATGCAGCACCTACAGAGTGTAACAATACACAGAATTCATCATTTAATATAGCTGCATCTCAAATCAGTCGTGTTTGATACAGCCTGAAAATATGCCTTTGTTCTTTGTGGTTTATCTGGAGATATTTTTGACTACGTTTTTGTTTTCTAAATACTTATTAAGATACCTCTGAATGCTACTGGAGACACTATAGCGAAATCAGTCATTTAATGGTCAGATAAAGTCAGTGCATTTATTTTTTTTATATTGTGTCCTATTGGCATGATTTAGTATTGATATGTATTGTCTCATAATATATTTTTACCGTATCGCCTACCTCTAAAGGTACGTACCCATGTGGTTCATAGTGATCCAGCAGCCCTGAGAGTGGCCTGAGACTGTTACTGAGGAATGTGCTGATGTGTAGACAAATCTGTACACACGCCAACAGGCATCAGGTTCTAATGAGGTGATGGCTAAAGGCCTGGTAAAAGTAGTACTCCACAAGCTCCATCATATCCCCTTGCACTGGCTCTATGAACTACTCCCTAAAACTATTCCCCTTAGCCCGGATGCTTTTTGCATAGTCACCGGTGCAAGCGAGAGGACTTCCCCTGGCCATGTTTTCATTTCCCCTGTACCTCCACTGAGCGCTGCAAACCGGTGAATTAAATTAATCCTTTTCAAAAGGAATGGATTATATCAAATCCCTTCTTAATGGTAGGCTGGGTAGGCTAATGTAAGGATAGCCAGAGGTGAGCTCAGTGTTTATGCTGTGTAAGCCATGTGTATTTTTATTTTGTTCCAATTTCAGAGCTTTTATTAATAGCTGACAGAATCTTCTGCAATGAGCCGCTAAGCTGCAGTCATTGGACTGTGCCAAGCAGCTAAACATTAGAGAATAAATATTCCATTTGAAAACAATGATAAATGGTTATTACCAGTAATAACTTGGAATAGAGTGGATGGGTTCATTTGGTAAAATAACGTGTTAAAAGCAGCCGTGTGTGTTGTCTGTTACAGGTGTGGATGATCGAAGTGGTTCCAGCTCCTGGGGACCAGGAGAACAGAACAGTCCGTCCTTCGGTTCACGGGTAAGAAGAGCTTCACCGAACACCGAGTGTGTTGACACATGCTGATATTTGTGCTTTGGTTGAATGTTATCATGCTCATAATTAGTTTCTTTGGGAAATGCCATAAAAGCACATTATTTTTGTGTGTAATTCAGAATGATTAAAAACGCATGAATATACACACAGTTGGAAGAAACTATAAGTAGTGCAATATAACCAACAAGTCAGTCTGGTCATGTAGGAACCAAATAGATCTGATTCCTTGGGTTCATCTGAAGTATGAACGTTGAGACAATTTTAGTGCATTTTCTGGCTTTAAAGCCCTGGTAAATGAAACCAAATGGGCACACATCCTGATTAGGCAAGTACTGCACTTCATGTACAAAAGTCCAGCACATGATGTAAAGCAGCACCTTGCTCAGCTCCCATTTTCCTCACGTAGTTCCGTCACTCCGTTTCACCCTCTGCATCATCAGGTCAGTAGACGAGAACACAAGACCACTGATTAGATTATAGATCAGACAGTCTGTAAATACCTGCCTAGCAGTGCTCCTTTGGGCCTCCGTAAATAAAGGCTTGAGGAAGACAGACATCTGATGTGGTAGTTGTCTCGCCGCCTGACACATTTCCTAAGACGACAGGAGACTGCAGGTGAGTGTTAGTGGGTCAGTTGGTCATTGGGTCAACCGCAGAGATTAAACGTGTAGTAACATTGATCCCTTCATCTTATCTGCCTCTTATGTGATCTTTGGCATGCTATCCTGAATCAGATAAATGCTACTGCAGTTACTATATGGGCAATGTGATGCTGAACAATGAAGGATGTACATACATACTTGTGTGTGTGTGTGTGTGTGTGTATTTCATTTTTTAGTTTACTTAAAAAGATCTGTCATTTATTTTGAATAATAATGTACTAATTTACTATTATAATATTATTTCAAAATGAAATGTTCTGTATTTATAAGCCATTCTGGTAAACATTAAAACAAAAGACTTAATGACTATTTTTTTTAATCATTTTTTTTTTATTATGAACACACCACTTCTTAAATATTCTATTTAATATTCTAAATATTTTTGAGATGCAGTGCTGCTTGTTTATTTTGTTGTTATTGTACTGTAAGTACATGTGAGTATTATGTGTAGTGTATTATCTACTGTTGTCTATAGAAATGGACAGAAATGCAGTCAGAATTCAGGCTTCAGGATGACGGGACCATACTAAAATGTTTTTGTGTGTTGATTGAGTAGTGACTGTACATTATGTTAATTGAACATACAGACTCATTCATAGTCTCAATATGAAGAGGTCAGCTGGTCATAAGTGTGTATATTGTGTATATTTTTGCAGGCATTTGGAGATGGGCCGCACTACAGTGAGCATGAAGGCATGTCTCCCTCATCACTGTACAGCTCAGGGATTGGAGGTATGCATGTTGTTTAAAGAGCCATTTTAACAGCTATTTAGTAATCCATTTCATTTTGTAACACTCAGCCTCACCTTCAGCAAAGAAAAAAAATTAAAACAGCTTCAAAATGTAATTGACAACATTTTAGAAAGACAAGTTTTATCAGAGCAATCTATTGTCAGTATAATGCTGCTAAATGGGTTTGAAGTATACATTATCTTAGTACTTGGTGGAGTTTGCATTAATAAACTTGAGGAAAATATGATTCCTGTGAAGATATTTTTTTACATGAATCAAAATATAGACACATTTCAGTACTCAACATTGGCAGTCAATTTTATAAAATTTTATACTATAACAGAAAAGTTCTGAATGACTGACAGAGATTACATTTCAAAAAGAAAATGAATCATAAGAGTGATCAATGCTTTTTTAAATGACTGAATTTGGTACTGAATTTCATGATACTACACTTGATATTGGTAACAATTTCTAAATTATGGTGTGGTGACAACTGCTACTCCATTTAACAGATTATCTTACACTTTTTTTTTATTGAACTTAACATGTCGTAAAACATCTAGTAAATGATAGATTGTGGTTAACCAAGCTTATGTTATCTGTCACGATCACTAAATCTAAAAAAAAAATGCAGTGACTGTTATCTTTGTAGACAGTCTTATGGCTCAGTACTTGCTCCAAAATAACTGAGCTCACAGTCCTGTCCACACTCTGGATGGGGTCACACAGGGATTCCCTCAGTAAAGCCCACATGTTCTGGCCAGTGGGGTGCTGGGGGGGATGGGTGTTGGGGAGTGGGGTTAAGTCCACTGGAGCGCAGCCCCAACCCCCTGGGGCTTAACCAGGGGGGTGGCTGCTTCTCAGGAACAGCGGAAGGTGGGGGGCTTGCTTAATTAGTGCCAGAGCATTTATAATGGGGCAATTTGTTGTTCGGGCCCCAGTCTGAGGCCGTAAACAGTACACCTCATCCACTCTGCCAACCCTGCAGAGCCAGATGGAGGCTGGCCAAACGGAGAAAGAGAGAGAGAGCCAAGCCATCCATCCGTCGCCTTCTCACAATGAATAAATTGCTGTGACAGTATGAGCAATATGACAGTGTGTTATCTTTAATCTGCTATATTACGTTACGGTATGAGTATATATGTAGAATCGGCAGCACTTCTGGAGAAATCAACTGCATGTATCAAGGCTATGGCTAAACAACATTAATTATAGAGCATCTGTAAGCTGAATGGAGTCCAGCTCTTACTTTGTTACTTTAGAATTAAAGCTGCAAGCTATCAAATGCTAAGTTCTAACAAAGACTAAGTAGTCACCTAAAAAATAATAGAAACTTGAGTAGCTGATTGCTGAGTCCTCCATCTTGGATAAGTGACTTGGACTATGTAAGAAAGTTTGGGTGGACTTGAGTATTGAAATGTTATGTATTGTGATATTGACTCTTATAAGCACAGTGTGGAGTTTTAATTAATAGTATACATTCAAAGTTTGCTGACAGTGGTTCATTTTGCGTTGTCTGCCACTAGATGGCAGAGTTGTAATGTATCTTCAGCCATTAAGACCCTCGCAGTGTTAGCCTAACAAACTGATTTTTTAAATGAGTAAATAAACACTTGAGCACTTGTTAAAGCTAATTAAATAATACATAAGGCCTTGTTGAGTGTATCACAAAGATGAAATCGGTGCATTCAAGAGGATGTGCGGTGTGTAAGATCATGTGATCTGTTTTACAGGTAAATCTGAGAGAGGACCTTACCCATTTGGCACACAGGTAATGTCCAATTTTATATATTTTTTCTGATTTTTGAATCCAATTAAATGTGATTAGCAGGGACACGTTTGGTGACTGCATTTGAGTTAAAGAATTTTTCACTCTGTTTTTACAGTTTCTACCAGGGGAAATGTCCATGTCCAGTCCTGATGGTCCATCTCCCTCTGACCTGAAATCCACACCCTCATTCTATGGCTCATACAACCGCAGGAGACCCCCAGAATCTGTACTTGGTGAGCTTAACAGCGTAAAGGCATTTTTCACATTGAAAGCAGCGCTGAAGTGCCGCACATGGTGGCATGTAAAATGATCATGTGACTACAGCTTACAGCTGATCTTTGATATGATCTGTACGATGTGTTGAGCATTGTTTTGTAAGTCAGACATTCTTTAAAGTGATTTCAATTATTTGTCCAGTTCCAGCCTAAAGTGTGAACTTGTTGCTAAAGGAAAATTCTGAAATCTCCGAATCAAATGTGTCCCACAGATTATAAACCTTTTCTTTTTTTTTTTTTTTTTACAGATCTCAAATTTCCCTTGTAAGGAATTTGGTCTTTTTGTTGCTGAAGAAAGTTAGCAGTTAGCAGGCTCTGTGCTCTCTCTAGGTGTGTGTGTGTGTGTGTGTGTGTGTGTGTGTGTGGGCTGCTGTTGTGCAATATGAAATATTGAGGTGTGAATGTAAATTTGACAGACACAGACTCTCATATATGTGACTGATCAGGCAGTCAGTCATTCATCAGGCTAAATACTTACCGAATCTCAACACTCACTGAAGGATTAGTACATGTGTCACTTTTTATATGTTAATTATGATTGGATGGGTCCAAATTGCTGTAAGCTTGAATATGTAATTTATTTTTTTTAGTTTTCTTACATGCTATGTAGCAGTGTAACTGCGATGTAATGTTTTGTCCATTTCATCATTTATGTATGTGACTGATTGGCTATTTGTATTTGTTCCTTTTTTCAGATAACCAGCCCAAAAAGATCAGGAAAGTTCCCCCTGGACTCCCATCCTCGGTAAGGATTTTTTCCCCTCATATAGTCTGTGTGTTTGACCTCGTTAGTAGATAGTAGCTCTTACAGGGCATCAAGTGTGTGTCTGAGCCTGGATTAACACTGGCACATGCAATCAGACTGCACTCCCCCCACAACACACACACACGAACAATTTCATACACATTCTCACCCATCATATGCCCATACGTTCATGCAGAGGCAGTCACTCTTGTTGCTTTATCTTGCACAAATAAATCCACACATGAATAAACTGTTTTTAGCTTTAACCAGTTATTCCTATTTTTAGGGTTGTGCTTACCCATGCAATATGCTTTTAAGCAGTCATGCATGTGCCTTTTTGTGAAAATAATTTAAGCTCCCACCTCACCACTCTCCATTCCTCTGCTCTCTCTCGCTCATGGACGCTGACAAACACACACATGAAAACACAGGTCTCTATTCTATCCTGGCCTAGTAAATCCCAGACTTGCCCTCTTTTACCTGGCCTCTTGGTCCTGCTCTGGAGATTTGGATTTGCAGG